>WBMY01000380.1:225576-265928 GCA_013397315.1 Donacobius atricapilla | reverse complement strand
AGGGACTTGTCTCTCTCAAAAGACTGAATGAAAGACTATTTTATTAAGTGATGCTGACTTAAGAGTTCTGATGTTTTGTCCCTTTGCATTGTTTTTCGTAGAAAAGTAGATTGTTGCTAGGGAGGAAGAGGGGTTGGTTTTTGAGAGGGTTTCGTAGTTGGTTTTTGTTTGTTTACCTTTACTGTATGTTAATAAATCTAACTGTTTCTATTTTTGAACTGAACCGGTTTTGCGTCTTTCTTTTAATCCTATTCCACTAAAATGAAAATTAAGCAAATGTGATAACCACTACATATTTTTGGTGTTTCCGCCCGGTTGTTGAATTTTAACCCATTACATATATTCACTTTAGTATAGCTTCCTATTTAATGATCATGGAGGGATATTTTATATATATGCGTTCTTTTGTATTGTGGCTGAATATTTCCTGCCTTTTTTTTGGTACCTGAAGCTACTTACATTTCTTGTATTAGGGGAAAAAATCTTCTGCATATAGAACAGAAAAATTTGGTGATCTGTAAAGCGTAAGGTTATTGACTTGATGCACATGGTGCCCTCAGTATTCTTGGGATAGGGATCTTTAACTTAACTATGTTCAGAGGATAGGAAGCATAGTTCTTGCGCCAGTAGATCCATGATGATCAGTGCTAATGGGCCATTTGTCAACTTCTGCCCAGAGTGAATGCTGTACAAAAACACACTTGGTGAGGAGGAGGCCAGCTCCTATGGCAGCTCTATGAAAGCTGCTTAGATGATAAACACGGCATTTTCATTCTTTAACAAAAGGAACAACACAGTCTTTAGCATTGCCAGTAGTAGGGTACAGCAGGTAAAGTTTCCCATAGGTGCCCAAAACAGGTAAAAGGAATTAAAAATGGAAACAACCTCAAAATGTGAGAAGATTCTTGCATAATCAAACCTCATTTTGGACATATGACCTAAAGTGTAAATTAGTTCTATGTCCCAAAGGGAGGTTTTTCTAGTGTGCTCCCTCTAACAGTCAAATGACTGGGTTTCCTTCTGAAAACTCTCTTTGGAAGGCCTTTTTCTTTTTTCAAATGTTATGAAAGGCAAAGAGATTATACTGTTGCTGTGGTGATCCTGTCTAGATGATGAAAGCTTTATGTCTACCTGCCCAATTGGCCCTGCACAGCTGACATCAAGAGCCATCTGTTTCAAAAGCAGACTGGCTGAATTCACACTGAATACCACTAGTGGGACAACTGTGGGTGCCAAATATGTTTCAGACACCTTCGTGTGTATTCTCCCATCAATGGCTTTAGCATGTGTAACATATACACTTCTCTAGTTTGTGCACACATCATGCATTAAAATTGAGCTGAGCCCTGAGTACCACCAGTAATTTGTTACCACTCATGATGGTTGTGACAACGTAGCACAGTTTTCTGTTCCTTCTGCTGAGACCTCTGCCTTAGCTGCTTTCATTATTCACATTCCTGATGTGAGAGACATTCCTGCTGTTTCAAGCTGAGAAAACAAACTTTTCAGGATGATGGTAGACAAGCTGTTGTAAAGTGGGTATGACCTGCAGGAAGTGATACCCCCAGGCCTACCACAGTAGAAAGAAACAAATGATAAATATGCGATGACCCATCACTCACTGTATGTTAGACGTGAAACCATCTGGGTCATCTCCTGCAGACATCTTTCTGTAGTTCAGAAACTGCTGACCATGGAGACAATGCCCACTGGTGGGACAGGGCAGTAGTCTGCACCTGACATGACAGTTATTATTTAGGAAATATAAAGTGCATGCATGTGGATGTTTCCCCAAAGGCGCCTTGTTCTTTCTACAGAGCACAAGCTCACTTTCTTAGAGTTAATTCATTAATAAAGAGCTTGCCATTAGCAGCCTTTTAATATTTCTGCTCTTTTTAAAATAGCAAAATAGAAAATAGAACTGTCTGAATCCCACCTTCCATCTCACAGATGGGATTCACTTCCAGCTCCCACACTAGCTGTAGCACAAACTAGGAGACTGACAAAGCAATCCCTGTGCCTGGTGATCTGCCCTGATATGACAGAATATATTTTAAAATGTTAATTAAAAAATAAAACTGTATTTTAAAATTTCTCATAATCTTCTCATACGAAGGGATGAGTGTAGTGTTTTTCATTCTTCTAAGGAGATGTGCTGCTGCACCAGGATAAGGATTCATCTACAGGTCATGGAACATTGGTGCAATTGCTGCACACCAGAGGAGCACAGTGCATCCTAACCCTCAGCACCTGATGGAGCACATGCGTTTGGTACAGGTAAGAAACTCACAAAAACTCATTGAGATGTGAGTCAACACATGGGTTGAAGAATACATTAAATAGGAAAAGTTTAAATAAACAAAGGAAGTCAGTAAAGATTCACAAGACATAGTTTTCAGATGCCATCATAACAGTGCTTACCCTACCTCCTTAATCCTAGCTTTTCATGTGAATTGTTTTCTACTATTTAGATGGTGTTGATTGTTCCCTCAAAATTTAGGAGATTCATCTTCATCATAAGAGATGCTTAACATTTTCAGAAACAGGTGATCAATGTCAGAGATCAAGATAAATTTTTTATAGTCAATAAATTCAGCTAAATTATGGGAAAGTAATTTTTAATTTAAATAGAATTTTAGTGATAATTGTGATTTTATTTATTGTTTCAGACAAGCATTATCCTTTCCTCATCAAGCCTCAATTTTCTCTATGGCTTGAATTTTAGTTTCAAATTTTCTGTAAACTTTATTACCTCTTAACGCTCCCATTAACTTTTTATTTTAAATCTCCTTTCTCTCTTCACATTCCTCAAAATCCGTATCTGTAGTGTTAAACTTTGAGTTGTTGATTTTCAGTAAGCAGGTACACTTGGCTTGAACAAATCACAGGCAGAAAACAGAATTTTTAAAGTTCTGGATTCATTGAACTGGCCGTCAACCAGCTGGTTAGTCCTATGACATTATTCCCTCAAAAGCCTCACCCTGTCTTTATTGAAACTTTGTTTCAATAGAGGCTTTTCAGAGGTTTTTACACAGACATTTTTTTTTGTTTTCCTGGGGAAGCTTTTGCTTTTTTCCCCTTTGGACCCAAGGGATGCTGAATAGGCAGGATTGCTGCTGGGCATGCATGCTGCTGCAAGCCCCTCTGTGACTATGGGACAGAGTGTGCCTGTGCTGTGGTGCATGGCCACAGCTCCCAGCTGGCCACCTTGTGCCACAAGGAGAGCTCCTTGGGAAAACTCTCATCCAGCCCTTTGCAGGGCAGTGGAAGATATGCAACAGCTGGAAATCCCTCATGGAAATTAATAATTTCCTAATTATCCTCTATCTTAGAACAGACTTGCTGTCTTCTTGTGTTCTGAGCTATTATTTACACTCAAACTAGTCTTACGTGTCACTGTTCTGATAGTGTGAACGTTTTAAGATTTTCAGGACAAGCACACATGATTCCACAAAGAAAGGGGCAAATCAAGCTCTAATTCTGCAAATTCAATGTTGCTCTTTTAGCCTGAATTTCTTCTAATCCAGTTGAAGAGAGACAAAAAATTAGACTACGTCCTACTTTCACTTCGGAGGTTCCCTCATTTTCATTGGATTAGCAGGTCAGCCCCTGTCACTTTATTAGACAACTCAGTACTGCAATATTGTAGCAGGACCAATTTGCACACTACATTTGAATTTTGAAAAAAGTAGGTTTTGAATATTATTAGTGTTCCAAGAAGGAGGATGTTTAGAACTGTTTCATAGATAAAGGAAATGTTCTATTATTAGAATTATTAGAATATTTGTCTATAAAATGTTTCAGAAAAGGCTGATACTGTTTTTTACTGCAAAAGTGAATATTTGAGGAAAATAAAAGTAGATCAAAAGAAGGAACCTAAAAATTAAACCCATTTGAAAGTCTTCTGCATTTCCTGGTAGCATGAACTGTTTTGCTTACACATGCATATTTTTAATTTTCCTGAAGCCCAACACAAAGCAGAAAATTTCTTGTTATCTGGTATCAGTGAAAGTGATAACACTTATTGATTTCACTCTGCTTTCTAAATGCAGCATTTCTTCCCTATCCTAGTCTAAGAGAACTACATATAACTGATATATGAATACAGAGTTATGTTCTTTTTGTTTTCTTTGTAAGCATGCTTCTGTGTATATATAAACACAGATCCACTATAAATATATATATAGTCTATGCAGATGCAGAAAATGCAAGGTAAGATCCATTTCTAAGGATTTTGTTGACATTTGCAAATCCTATAGCTCTATTACCTAGCCTAATGTTCTCAGCAGATTCTGTGAAGAGATTCACACAATTTATGTAGTGTTTTGCATGCAAGAACTCTATAAAATTATGTAAGCATCTGTTCCTGCAGATGCTTTTGGAGACATGTTGAGCTCTCAGATTGAATGCAGTTACAGTATGCACATTCTAAAAATTATGAATGTGTTAAATCTTTTCTAGATAAGAGCTAAAAATTGATGTTTCATTTGTTCTCTAAGACCCATTATATGTGTGTGTGTATGTGTGTGTATACACACATAGAACATAGAATTAGTGGCTGGTCAGTGACTGCTGGTTTTGAGATAATAGGCTAACAACATTTCCATCTCTCTGTTACTGAATACTGGGCTGCTGACTTTTTCCTTCCTGCATGAATAAAAATAGAACATAACAAGAATTAAAATATCTGCCCCTTTTTTCTAGCTCCAGATATATAGGAGCCTATCAAACACAGGTATTTTTGAAGCAGCAAAGATACTGAATTTCTACTGCTTTTTCAGTTCTTACAACAAGATTTCTTTTTCAGGCAGATGAGACAGATGCCTTTTTTTTTTTCCAAACTCACTAATCCTGTTGAAAATACAATCAGAATTTTAAACTACTGATTAGCTACTGGGGTTTTGGAACATTTTAGAATCTATCGTTGATAATATATCTCACTTGTAAAATCACAAGCCAGTTCTATTTCAGATTACAAACACGGAAATAAAATTAGGAGTTACAAGTATAGGCATTGATTTGACGTGTGGAAAATATTGTGCAGCTTGTTAAAAAAAATAATAAATCCAAATAATGGAAAAAATTCAGAAAGAAATAATACTGAAAGGCATGATGTTGAAATTAGATAGTGTGTTGACACAGAACTTTAGTATCACCTATATCAGAAAAAGGCAACTGTGATTTTTAACTGCTCTCATGAATGTTATCAATTGGAGAAGCAATTAATTTTTTTTAAGCCTCAAAACTTTTGTTGCAAATGTATTGTTGCCATAATTTTTTAAAGTATCTCACCAGAATGCTATTCATAAGATTTAGGTTCAGAAAAGAGAAATGAAAGTTATTAGGAAGAAGGAAGGAAAATAATTGTAAGGAGAAAAACAAGAAACATGCAACATGGAGAAATGTTTGACTTAAGTTTAACAAGCTCATACATAGATTAATTACCTGATCAATGATGTAACAATATAATTAGCATATGTAATTTAAATATTCAGATTTTTAGCAGATGAGAAATTGTTTCATGTAATCTATCTTTTAGCACAGGTGTGTGTGTGCAGGGGATTTATAGTTCCCTTATTTTCTATGGGAATTGTGGCTCTGTGGAAAGAACAATGTTCTAAGAGTTATTTGAAGATGAATTTAATTTTATGCCACCATTCATTTTCTGTTGTCATGTCACCTTTTACTTTATATCATCTCTGTAGTGATCTGCCTATGAAATAACAGGTGGAATTTTCTTTGCAAGCCTTTGTTCATCTTGAAAATTCCTTTCCAGGAGAAAGATGAAAAATTATCTCCATTTGACAGGTGGAGAAATGGCACAAGACAACATAAAAATTGTTCAAAACATCCAGTAATTTTAGATCTTAATCTAAAATGGCAAAAGCCTAATTTTTCAAGTAATTTGCCATTTGAATAATATTTAGTAATTTTGAACCATTTTAGTGATATTCATGGGCACTCACTAAGCTCTGTCAACAAATTCTGTATTTTGGTCATTTAATGTGATGCAACATCAAAATGATGGTCATTAATGAAAGGTAGTACTGGGAGAAAAGATTGTTAACCGTTGCACAGAAATTTTGAAAGAGAAGACAGCACCTACTTCCATGGGGAGAACTACAGCTGTTCATATCTGTAATGCATTTTCTTTGTTTTGCGAGAGGTTTTTTTTCTGCATCTTCCATACTGAAAATAAATACCTTGGTTTGCAGTCATTGGTTTGTTCCTTGAAGGCGCCCAGTTCTATGTATAGAACAAAACAAATCTGCAACAAATTGGCTATTGAATCTTAAGAAAAATGCCCATTAGAATTGGACAGGAATTTTTAATTCCAGTCTTCTAAAATTTTGTGATCCTTGGTTTTGTGACCTTTTTCATATACGTTCTAAAAATAGTCAGAAAAAAATTGTGCATTTCAAAACTTAGACCACTATAAGAACTGTGAAATATTTGTGACAACTAACTGACCTCACTGGTGGGCAATACTGATGCTCACAGGATTTTAGTTTGGGGTCAGATCTTTTTGTGTTTAGGAGTACTATTAACTGCAGTCTGTCTCCACCACCTCTTACATTCATTTTTGCAAGAAGACAGGAGTGCTCAGAGAGTCTGAGAGGGCAGAACCATGTGCTTCTCTGGCAGCCTCAGGCTCACCAGCAAGCAGGCAGGTCCTATTCTCCAGAGGAATGAGAAAGTGTACGTCCCTGACAGACTGACAACTGTGTGTTAAAATTCAAACTAGTACAGCACCAGTGAAGCAGCTATGAACAAGCAAAACAACAATAAAAAGGGTAAATAGCATTTCTTTGTTATAATTATGGCATAGTTTCTTTTTGTTGCTACTTTCAAAATAATTAGTGAAGTATTATACGATTAAGTAAATAGCTACCATGGAAAGTTTTGGCCTTCATGTTTGAAGTTTAACAAAATTATAAGAATCTGAAAATGGATCCAAGTATTGGAAAATGATGTGCAGGATTAAGTATAAGTGAGCTAATATTTATAAGTTGAACAATGATTCAGAGATAGATAGCATCTGGATCTTCTTTGGGCAACCTGCCTGAAGTGCCTCATCACCCTCACAGCAAAGAATCTCTTCCTAATATCTAGTTTAAACCTACTCTCCTTCAGTTTGCTCCCTGTGCTATCACTACATGCACTTGTATATGTTGTAGGAAGACCTATTTTATATCAAGGCATATGTTAAGATTCAATTACTGAGAGATGCCTCTGTCCAAATCAAGGAGCAAACAAGACCATATGCCAAAGTCAGCAATACAGATTTTTTTTAAACAATGGATGTGAGGTAGAGAGATATAAAGAATAAGAAAGAGAGAAGAGAAAGAGATCAAGTAGAAGATAGTCAACGCCTGTGGATTCAGTAGTGTCTTCGTGGTNAGAAAGAGATCAAGTAGAAGATAGACCATGAAGACACTACTGAATCCATAGGTGTTGACTGTCTTCACTTTGGGCTTCTCAGTGCAGGGGATCCTGAGGTTTTCAAAACTTTTCACCATTTATACATTTTAGCAAACAAAGGAATTAATGTTCATTGGCTACACATTTCCTCTATTCTATTGGTTAAATTATCCCCTTGCTTCTAGTGCTAACTAGTCCACATCCTCCGTCTTTCTCTTCTTTTTAGTTGGTGGGTTTTTTGAGTTGATGGGTTGGGATCATCCCCTGCCAGAATTACCTTGTGCACAATCAAAGCTGATTCAGCACAGTTGCTAAGTTGGGTTTCCTTATGGTCCATAAATTCTTTATTCTTTGTGTCCAATATCAGTGATGTGTTCTCCTCCCTCAGTTTTGCTAACCACCCCCTAGGACTGAGATAATACCTGGACAATAGTAGCACCTTTATCATATCCCAAGTTCTCTCTGTGATGGCTTAACTTATACTCGAAGTTCCAGGTATCCATGCAGGCATATTTGGGGGTTCTTTGGTGTTCATTGGTCACAGATGCCATCTGTCCCATAACTTAGGGTGGTCATTGATCAGTGATATGTGTACAAGCAGCTGCTTCCTTACACAGTTTGCCATAGGGAGAATTTTTGCCTGGATGCATTAACCAGGATGAGCTAACTGGATCTCTGTCACGTCTGCAGCTCATGCCATCCTGTTGCTCCATTCTCTGCTTGTGTCATGGCAAAGTCCTTCTGTAGCCTCAACGGTGTTAGAGACAGCCTCCTGTGTTCTTTATCTCCTTACAGTGTATGACAATATTGTGACCTTAGGAGTGAGTCTGTCACACAATTCTTATGACTCTTTTGTAGTAAACCAGTAACATATAAGGCCTTACAAAGAGTCCACAGAAAAATTCCGTATTGTTCAGTTTTGCCTTTCATAGATTTCTAACACTTCCAGATGTAATATTAATATAAATGACATTGGGAGTCTATTGCTGTTTCTGAGGCATGGCATATAGACTGGCTCTCCAGTTCTATATGGATCTGGAACTGCTTTGGGAATGTACTCATATTCATGATAGATCAGAAAAAGTGTTTTAAAGACTAATTTTGATATTTGCCCAAATTTCTTCCTGGGATGACCTTGAATGACTAACTTAGTACTTATCAGAAACGTTCAAACTCTCTTGGCCTCTCTTTTCTAATGCAAAACTTGTTTATTATGGACAAAGGCCTTCATTGTTACTTACTTTTAATGGAAGTCTAGAGGAACTTGAAGGCATTGAGGAAATAACAGGCAGAATTCTCTTCTGAGTTGTGTCAATATAAACATGTTGCAGAAGTCCTATGATATTTTAAGCGTTGAAATTTTTTTTTTAACAGTGGCACAGCATGTCACTAAAACCTTTAACTGTGTGTACTGTATTCCCACATCTGCAATTATCTCATTTCACTAGCATGAAACTTCATTAATATAGAGTATCTCATGCTGTTGTGTTCTGAACAGCAAGCAGTGAGGGAGAGATTGCAGACAAGACCCTGAAGCCTTGAAGTTTGGTTCACTGATGGCAGTTTGTCAATTTCTCCCTAAAGGTTTTGTTCTGTTCATAGTGTGAGGTTATGACTGTCAAGAGAATTTCTATAAAATGAAATTTTACTTTCTTCTAGGTGTCTCTTGAGCTGAAGAAAGATCAAGCCTGGCATATTTATAGCTCTACATAAGAACGTCTTTGGCCATCACTGTCAGCATATGTAAAACTTTCATAGAACATCATGAAAAGATTGTTAAAAAAATAAAGAAGTAGGCATACTGTAGACACAGCAGCCAGAAAACCCTCTTAGTACACAGAACTACTCAGCGGTTCTCATTATGCCTGTCTTAAAAATTCTGAGTTTATGTTGAACCAAGATGTCCATCCTATTTATTAGCATTCATTGCATGGCAAGTTGGATTTTTTGGAATTCTTTGGCAATTGACAGAAGTATTTAAATTTTGTGCCCATCAGTGCTCAAAGATAATTACCATTTCACAAGGCTTACTCTTTGAATTGGTAAGAATTTTTGTGAATTGATAAAAATACATTATCTTTTCCACACAGACCATATATAGCTTGCACAAACTAATATTGCTTATCCATATGTGCCAGAAATAATCTCAGAAGTTTTGCATGAAATGGTCAGTGATCACAAATTCCAAAATATTGTTCTCCAGCACTACAGCATCGTGTGCATGTATTTGTGCAATAGAACAGTATTCACTGGCTTCCTGTTACTCATGCACAGAGTAATGTCAATCCTCCTAAAGCAGAGTTGTCTTTGTTCATCTGATAATCATAGCATTTTTCTTCTGAATTTTGGTATGATTTGTTAATAATTGAAATCACCACGTTATATTTTCCTTCCTCAAATTAGACTGACATACTAAGTAGAATGATTGCAATAAATTTGCTCTTAAAATTTATCAGGGAGGGATGGGTAACATAATATGACTGTAAGAGATTTCCTTGTTTTGCAGCTGTCAATTTTCCATGAAATTGAATTAAGATACTTCTTACAACTAGCAAAATCTCACTGACATTACATTGAATTTTATTGCCTAGAAGCAATGTGTTATATCTTTATCAGATGAGAGTAATGACTAACTTACTGATCGCATCAGTATTATCCTTCTGTGAGAGTTGTGTAAAAATCACCATCTTACAGAAATAACCTGTTAGCTATGGAAATTATTAGTATGCTGGCCACTGGCAGGCAGAGTCTGACTATGCCCAAATTAGTAAGGCTTCCTTTTATTCAGACTGGTTCTCCTTTGTACTGTCAGAAAGTTCAAATAAGATACTTTTCACCAGGTGCTTCAGAAACTCTGTCTTCTGTAAATTTGAATTGACCTCTTGATCACATATAAGAGCATCTGACAGGCATAATAGACCTGCAAGTCACAGTGTCACTTTTGATTATTTAAAATTTAAATTGATTTGTTCAAATATATTGTGAATAGTTGTGGATAGCATTATAAATTTCTCTTACCATTTTAGAAGTTTCGATGTAGTGTATTCCTTTATTATATCTTTTTCAATTTAAGCTTCATCATTTTATTTTAAATAAATCTTTCTATAAATAGAATTTCTAAATAATCATTCTGTGCATACAGAAAAATATTCCTAACTACTGCTATTCTCAAAATCTTGACTTTCAGGAGTCTTACATGACAAGTGAACACTGCAAAAATCCCAGAAAATGATTTTGAGAGGAAACAAAGGAGAATACTTTAATAGATATTCTGTAATCATCACAGTTAGTGAACTTGTCACCTTGGACTAGAAACCATATTTCAGAGCAAGGGAGCGTGGGTCAGAGGATTTTGAGCTGTCACTTATGGGCATAAATATTCACAAAAATAGTGGTTTATTTTTAAACTTAGAAATATAAGAACAGGTTTGTCCTTAATAGTTCTTTAGAAATGCATACTTCAGAACTTACAGAATTAGTAAGATGAAAACTGCTGATGAAACAAAAGGATTTATATTTTATGCTTGAAGTAAAAACAACATAAAATATAGCAATTAATCAAATTCATTCCACAAATCATGTATCACACAGCCCAAGTATTATATTGCAAACAGAATACCTCCAGCCAGTGCCCTAAAAAACTAATAATATTTGTATAAGCTCATTCTCTTTCCCAAGCAAACGAAACTAGAAATTTTAAAAGTATAAAATGGATGGCAATTATTCTTTTGCTAGATTAAGGTTACTTTAAAAATAAGCAAGCAATTAAACAAAACCCCTTACAACTTAAGTAGGTAGGTCAGATGAAAAGTGAGATAGCAGTGTCGCAGCAGATACTGCAATTATTCTACCGTGGTTTTTATTTACTTTTATTTGAAGATGAAGATGTTAAGGTAGGGAACACAACATAAGAAGAGGACACTGAAGCAGCAGCAGGAAAAATGTGAAGGAAGAATGTCTGTAAACAGCCACAGAATTGTGGTGTTTTAAGTTCATTTATTTTAATAACTTCTTCCTATATTTTATAAAACATGTGTTTCCTGCTTCAGCAGAACTTTTATCTTATAATATGCATCTGGAGGTCTTATGGTTTCCCTCAATGACCTTTGGATATTCAAACAGGGATATTCAAGTTTCATCCTTCCCTTAACAACTCTCAGTATAGCAGTAAATTTAAGAATTTGCTGGTTCTTTTTCAATGCAATAAATTTTCTTTACCTATCTTTATCTGTAGACTGTTTTGTGATACCCTGAGAGAAGCTCATAGGTCATACTTTCTCATTCCTATTTTTGTCAATATTCATCATTGTACAATCAATAATTTATCAGCTGCTTTCCTACAGCAACACAAAGCAGTGGCACAAAACCAGCTCGAGAACATCTGTGTTATTCATGGCTCTCTCAGTCACTTGCTGTTATTGTGGCATCTCAGCAGCGTCTTTATTTATGCAGCTATCATGCTGCTGCCATAGACCTTTGGCCCAAAGCTATGCTGTAAGTCACTGGTGCCCACTTTGCACGATCCGTTTTACTAAGTGGATACACTATGTCTTGGGAGAAGTGCATTTCAGCAATGTAAGGCAGAATCTTAAAGGAAACAAAATCTTTTTTGCTGTTTTGTTGTAAACAGTAGTTGTCAAACTTGTGCATCAATTATTGTTGATCTCATTCTGGTGCTTTTATAGCAGGTGTTACCTTGCTGCATGAATGGTCTGACATGAGATCAAATAAGAGTATTACCATAATAGAAGACCCTACTAACCTTCCTTTTAGTGGGACAATGCGTTGCTCTGGGAGAGGAAGGTACTCTCTCAGTGATTACAGACTATTCTAAGCATTATTTCTTTCACCCAAACAGATAACATGGTTTAGAGACGAGGGTATCTCTTTGGTTATGCTTTCTCTTGGGCTGTATTAGCAAGTATTCAGAGAGCCAAAAGAAGTAATTCTTCTCATCTGGCATTTATAAGACTGTGTCTGGAGTACCACACATACTTTTGAGCTCCACAGTACAGGATGGTCTCTGCCAGTCATGGAAAGCAGAAGAGAGAACTAATTTCTGTACAGAGGTGAGAGGGTAGAGAAAAAACAGAATCAGCCTCCTCTAGAAGGTGCACATTAATAGGACATGAGGCAACAAAACCAGCTTGGAGTTAGGAAGGCTTGGTTATATAGTAAGGAAAAAGAAATTGACCCTGAGTGTGGTCCAACATTGATACAGGTTGCCCATTAAGGCTGTTAAACCTTTGCTATGGACATATTCAAAACAAAACAATATAAGGCCTTAGGCAACCCGATCTTAGTTGAGCTATTTAGCGCAGAAGGCTGGCCTGGATGACCTTCTCAAGTACTTTTCTACATGTAAGACTTAGATGTCAATGATTCCATAAAAAAAAAAAACCAAAACCAAAAAAAAACAAAAATGCTTTACAATATGAAAGGAAAGGGATAAAGAGAACACTACAGAATTTTATATCCAAATTGTCTAATCTTTGTAACAGATGCCAGTATTTGGATCACAAGGGGAAATATAAAACCATTAAAATATATAAAATCATGATACCATACATGTTTACCAAAATTCTTGATTATAATCAAAGTAGTTAAGGAAATAATATCACATATTTATGTTTTACTGTAATTGTGCTTGTCATTGCAGTACATTTACATTGTAATTGATACCCTTAGCTTAAGGTGCTCTGTGGCTGCTCTGTTGGCATTGTATTTTATCTTATTTGTCAGCCACAGCTTGTGATATGTTATGACATGACATAAAGCTGTGCAACATTAAAAAAGGGAGAAAAAAGGCAAGTAATCCACTCTGACATAATTTCTGTAGTGCAAAACAATTTTTTATTCTAATTCAAGCCTCAGAAAAAAATAAAACATATCAGTTGTCAATCGTGACTTGTGTTACTGCAAATATATTACCTCCTAACAGAAAAAGAGGCTTCAGAGATACTATTTTTATTTTGTTATAAACAGTTATTTCCTTGGGTTTTATTATATAAGAAGATTAGATGTCCTACATAGAGCACATAAAGAAGTGCACTTCCAAAACTGTCTTTGTTTTAACAGCGTACTTTTAATTACTGTGCAAGTTTCTTTTCCATCATGATAGCTACTACGATAGTAGAAGATAAAAGTATATGTTAAATCCTAAAATTAGCAGATCAAGTCACACTAACTTGAATGAAAATAAAGCCTAGAAAAATAATGGAATTGGAAGGAGTTTCACTGAAAACAAAAAAAAATATCCTTTGAAGAAATCATTTCAGTGTTTTTCCTCTTATAGTGTCCATGATTATATCATCTCCCATACGTTGATAAATTTGTCATCACATGTACATTTTCAAATAGAGTTGCAATGAATGTTGTTTTCTGCTTAGTTCTTGATAGACTATGCTGAATCTACTGCAGTTTTAAAGTTCATAGTTACAGTAGCAACAGTATTTTTATTTTTTCTGGAAAGATTGCATATTTGTATCCCCACACATAGATTATATATCCCTTCAAATAATTTTGTGAATGCACAGTATTTTAAGGACTTTATTGACAGAAAACTTTAATGGCTTTTTAAGTGTTCTGCTGATAGATTTATAGTGCTTTCATAGAAACTAACTCTTATGTTTAAAAGATAATGCTTCTGGGAATATAAGAATGATTGTCTCTGTAATGCATATAATGTGCAATCAATTGGTTGTTTGCATTCCCAGTTTCACATGCTTAAATTTCTGTCTTTAAATATAATTGCAGCAGTAGGCCAAAGGAGACCTAAATACTTGGATTAGCACAGATAATCGCAAACCACAATCACAAACAATATCTGAAAAAGGAAGAAATTGTCAACTGTCTTCTCTGGATGACTTCATAATGCATGCAGTGTAAGGTTATATGTATGAATGTTTAAATTGGTCTTCTATTCACAAATCAAGAATGGGTATGATAAAAGTTTGGTATAATTCTATATAGGATTTTAAATTCAAAGATTTTTTTCTTAAATTGAGACTCAAACTAGTTCCACCAAATAACCTAGGTGATTGACTTAAGTAGAGAAGGTCTAATAAGACCTAAGATTTGTCTTGTATGAGTTTAAAGAATGATAATTTATGTTACAAATTCTTGAAAGCTCACAGTTCTTATTCTCTGTTAAACTTGCATAAATACCTTAAAAACAGACAAGAAATTGAATCCTTTTATGGTGATCCAATCTTTACCAGTTGTATTTTCCATTATGAAATGAGGTACTTTGATTTAAGTGTACTTCAATGAGTTTATTATTTGGGACATTAAAATACAACAAGTCATTGAGTTGCCCTGATATATTTCTAGTGTCTACTGTATTCTTCATTTGACATGTCCCATTCCTGTTATCTCTAATTCATTTTCAAAAATATTGGTGCAGACCACCAGTCTGTGCTGACAGCTTCCATCATGCTCCTCATTTAAGCAGAACCAGTTTTCTTCTACTGCTTTCCATTATTCTGCCTACAGATACAACAGTTTTAAATGTTTTTTACTTCAAAAGTCTCCTTAAGTTTTTCTTGTCTTGTGTTGCATATACGAAGTTACTAATAGTCTAAATGTTCCATGCTCTTCTCTACTACGATTCTTCCTGTAGTTTCATTGCCCGAATTTCCTTTAAGACAATGTTCAGTGTTTGTGCAGCATGAAGCTCAATGGAGTGAGGGTCTCTGAACAGGACCATATGTTATCCTGATAGAGCACTGGTAAATGAAAACCCACATGATTCACAACTAAAGCGCGGCAATCAGTTGGGGTTTTTTTCCTGTTTAACTAGCTGTGACTAATTATTGGGAGTTTTAGACAGTTTTTAAATTAATGGATTTATAAATGTTATGAAGGGCAGCTTTTGCTATATAATGATAAATGTTTACAGATTTGTACTAGAAATTAATAAAAATAATAAAGACAGATATAAGTACTACTTAGTGGTTTTGTATTCAGCTGAAATCAGAGGTAAGGAAAACTTTTAAAATAATAAATCATTCAGTGTACAGTTTGTTCCTGCTTGTTTTGGTAGAGCTTGGTTCTACTGCCAATCTGGGTTGCTTATACACAATATATTATTTCACATTGTGGTGTATGAGCAAGTAAGGAAGAGAAGTTTGGAATGTTTATTTTTGTTAGTCAACTCTTGCAAATTGGCTTTTCTGTCAAGATTTAAAACCTGCTAATGACAACTATATTCTTTCCACAGCTCATATACTGAGGGAATTTAGTCAGTTTGCATATTTTATAAACTGAAGGGAAAAAATAAACAAAAGAAAAACGAAAATAAAATCAGGAAGCATTCCATATTCCTAAAGGCATTGCCAAAGGGTTTCCAGCCTGATGACTGTTTAAAAAAAAAAAAAAAGCAACTAACAAACCAAAACAACTTTGAAGACGTTTTAATCTTAGTATAACATGGCCATCACCAGCTTGAGGAATGTGGAATGAGAGATTAAGTATGTTTACTAACTTGAGATCTAATTAAAAAGCTGTGTGATGAAAGAAATTAAGGAAAACTTTTCTTATTAAAAAAAAAAATCTCAAAATTAAATCCTAGCTGCAGACAGAACTTGGACTAAGAATAAAGCTGAGGAGTTATATTTTATTCAATGTGGAAGACAGGCATGTAGCAGTGTTCCAGTCTGTGGCAGATGCATAAAATCTATTCATTTAAATGAAAATACATATATAAATTTTCTTTTATGCCCTACTCACCTCTAGCAAGGTAGACAGATATTTGGTTTTTTGAAGAGAAGTAATTTTTTAAAAAATACCTTTACACGCAGAAACTATCATGTTTGTTGCTGAAGTAATTGAAAAGGCAATTGAGGGCTTTCAGAAGATTATCAGCATTTTAATGAGTTGAAAGCTTGTTTTTCATTAATGCATTAGAATAATGAGCCTGATTTCTTAAAATTTGCCAACTTAAAAACATGCCAGTGAAATATTCAGAAGTGAGTTGATAGGAAGATAAAGGATCTAAGTTCTTAGAGAAAGAATAATGACTTTTGGGGCACAGACACAAGCTTTCTCTATGTTATTTCCTCCTGCAAGTGTAGTATTAGGTTATGTGTGCCCCGATTTTAGTTTGACATTTGCAAATGTCAATCTAGTCCATTGTAATTTTTACAGTTGTTTTGTACAAAAAATTGTTACAAAGACAACAATGTCATGGTATCATGTACTGTGTCATGTGTAAGGGTGGTAAATTATAATTGGAAAGTTGCCTGAAGTACTTACATCAATTTTTAAATCTCATTTGAATGAGCATTTTAACTTCCCCCCCTCAAATTCTACCTATTTACTGATTTTTCAAAGACTGTCAATTTATAAGCATAAAACATCCTGTACTGTTTCATGAATGTTCCAGTCTTTTTGACTCTTTATTTCCTTCAGCAGCTTTCCATTACTTTTTAAGAGTTTTTCTCTTTCACTACATCATTGCTCTTACCTAATTTCAAGCAGGTGCACCAGTGGTGGTGTACTTTTTCCTTAATGTCCATTAGTTTCTGTTTTCCTCAAATGCCATCTTTACAGCCCTTCTAATAGAGATAAAGTTAACAGGTTAACTCCATAGTTATTATATGAAAGGACTTAATTTCCTCTCAGTTAAAAACCAATAAATTTAAAGTGTTTCTTTGTCTCTTGATGTTTATATGATACATTTGTGTTAATATTAATAAAGGTATTGTAATTTACATACATAGAATCATAGAATTACAAAAAAACCTTCTAAAATTATTGAGTCTAAATGTTTACCCAGCACTGCTGTGTTAAAAACTAGACCATGCTCCCGAATGTCTCATCCACATCCCTCCTGAACATTACCCAGGATGGTGACTCAACCACTTCCCTGGGCAGCATCTTCCTGTGTCTGAAAATCCTTTCTATGAAGAAATTTTTCCTAATATCCCATCTAAACCTTCCTTGGTGCACCCTATGGCCATTTCCTCTTGTCCTGTCACTTGTTACTTGTGAGAAAAGATGGACCTCTCCCCTTGGTACAGCCTCCTTTCAAATAGCTGTGGTGCAATAAAGTCCCTCCTGAGCTTTATTTTTCTCCAGACTGAGCAACTTCAGCTCCCTCAGCTGCTCCTCCTAAGACCTGTACTCTAGACACCCATGTGTGTGGTGAAAACACAGTACATTGATTGAAATGTCATTGATATTGCCATTATTAGATGAGGCAAAAATTAGAATGGTAATTTTAGCTAAAATTGATTGAAAATAAACCTATATTTAAGTTCATTTCAGAGCAGAACTTGACGAGTATTTTTGCTTCTCTTAGATATGTCTTAGAAAGACAATATTTAATATTTTAGACTTCACCTATAGAAATTACTCAAAGAGTAGGTGAAAATACTATCTTTAACAAATAAGATTGTCAACTGTTATATATTGATTTTAGTGTGTCATTTTAAATGTCACAATATTATTAAATTTTAAGGAAAGATGTACAGAACAACCTATGTACCTTAGGTCTAAATGGCAACACCATTTTAGTTGAAGTAAAAATATATAATATTAATTATTAATATAATATTAATTATTAATTAATATGTTGTCAATTTATTCCATCATTTTCAAAGCACCTATTGTTCCTGAAAATTTAATAGTGAAAAAAAAAAAAATTGGCATATATGACTCCAGTGATTCCATATTTTGGAAAGAAATAGAAACATGATCACAAGAAGCACAAGGCATGTGCCTGCAACATTTTTCAGAACTTCAGCTTGTCTTGAAAGAGACAGGAATAAAATTATTAATGACACAGCTAGTCAAAAACATTTGTTATTTTGGAGAATTTAAAGATCAGGATTGGATAGATTTTCTTAGTATTCTTTGTGTATTCTGAGTCTTTGTACTGATTTGGCACAGCCTGGTTTTTCATAATGCGAGGCCAAGGAGGTGGCTTCTGTGAGAAGCTGCTGGAAGCTTCCCCCATGTCTGGCAGAGCTGATCCCTGATGGCTCTGAAGATGGACATGCTGCTGGCCAAGGCTGGGCCAGTTAGAGATGGTGGTAACAACTCTGTGATTACATATTTAAGAAGAAAATCAAAACAAAGTGAGGCACATGTGGTTTTTTTCTACTGTAAAGAGAAGAGGAGGAGGTGAGAACATGTGAGAGAAACCACATGCAGATACCAAGGTCAGTGGAGAAGGAGGGGCAGGAGGTGCTCCAGGCACCGGAGCCGAGATTCCTCTGCAGCCGTGGGGNAGCCACGCTGGAGAAGTTCATGGAGAACTGTCTCCTGTGGGAGGGACCCCATGGCCTCACAGACCAAGGACTCCTCTTCTTGGGCAGCAGAAGAAAACCTCAGGCAATGAACTGACCAAAACCCCCATGTCCTGTCTCCCTGCACTGTCGGTGGGAAAGAGGGAGGGCCTGGGGGAAGAAAAGGTGTTTTAAGGGCTTATTTTACATCTCATTATACTCCTCTGATTTTGTTAGTAATAAATTCACATTGAACCTTTAAGTTGAGCCTGTTTTGCCCTTGGAATGTTTTCTCCTGGTCCTTATCTCAGCTCATGTTAAATTTTCTCAGCTTTGTTAAATTTTCTCCCCTCTGCCCAGCTGTGGCAGGGGAGGATGAGTGAGCAACCACTGTGGGTGCCCGGAGTTTGGCCAGTGTCAAACCATGGCAGTTTTACTTTGAGGTATGCTGACATTAAGGCTGTATACACAAGTTTCTTTTTAATAATGTGGTGGAAAGCTCATCCCAAATGTTTTATAGCTTGTGGAAGATATTTAATGTTTGTCTGGAGTGCCAAACATAGTTTTTAATACTAATTTCTTTGTTTGAAAAGTATATTCAGTGAAACAATTTTCTTAAAGTCCATACTTCACCATCTAGTGTCTGCATTGGAAAACACCTCATGTCTGAAATGAGTTTGAAGATGGTTCATTTGAAAGATCGAGTTATTTCACATGCAGAAAACTGCTGGTGACTTCATAATTTTGCGCACTGACATCTAATCCATATTACTGTTATTTTCTTTATAAGTAGCCGATAGCTGATATAGAGGCTGAACTGATAAGACGTAATAGATCTTTAATTCCTTTGAGAATCTACAGGTATTCAAACTGAATCAATGTCACAGTGCTTCTTTATTTTCTACTGCTATGACATTCAAGTTTTGAAGAGCCAGTGTAGCTTGGATGCATGACCAAATGTAAAAACAGATGGAAAATATTAATATCCCATGGCAGAAATAAATCTTTTTTCCCCCCACTTAAATATTGCCACCTAACATTTTATGAAATATAACAGCCTATGGTGCCCAGGTGGCTTCCTCCCCTGGTATCTTGATTAAATATTTACTTTGTTAAAGAGTCAACAGAGGACAGAAAAAGCTCAGAAAATGCATTTTTAAACATTCTCTAAAGGTTCATATTAAAAAGGAATTTTAAACAGAACTCTGTAAAATGCATTATATTTGCATTAAAAAAATTTCACATGATGTTTCTTGAAAATTTAGACAGTTGCACAAGCTTAGGTTTTGAATTATTCATTTACAGATATTTGCTATGTAAAGACATAGAGGGGAAAAAAACCACCAACCAAAAAAAAAAAAAAAGGAAAAAACCCTCCAGATCCTGTTTCACATATCTTAAATGCCAATTAGCAGTTACAAATAAATTACAAATAGCATCAAGCATGGCTACATGAGTTCATCTTAATCCCATGAGAGAAAATAATTCTATTCACTTTGGACAGGGGCTCTGAGCAATTTGATGTAGCTGAAAATGCCCCTACTAATTGCATGAGCATAGGACTACATGATCTTAAAAGGTCCCTTCCAATCCAAAATATTTCATAATTTTATGATCTGCAATTTATTATTTAAAAAAATGGCATGCAAGTTTTGGGGAAGGAATTTGTATGATGGAAATCTAGAAAAAAGGAATATTATTGCAAAATTGCAGTAGTATCTAGATTAATCTACAATTTTTATTTTTCTGAATTATTCCCAAAATAGGATGATGTTTAAAAATTCTAAGGGGTTTCAAAGAATAGAAGAAATTAAATATCCTCCTTTATTTAAATGGGAAATACAGACATAAGTAAGACTTGTCAAAAAGTAGACAAGTTGTCTATGGCTACACCATAAGAGCAAACCTGTTCTTTCTCTGGAGGATTTGCTCAATAACTACTACCAAAATGCAGTTTTTCTTACTACTGTGGCAAGATAAAGCACCAGCTGTAATCCGAAGGCATCATTTATTAGAGGTTATCATGTGACTTGATCTCTTCTGGAATAACCAGAAGGCAAGATTTCCTTTTGCACCAACTTTGTTTGTACTACTGTGATAAATAAAGAAGCGTGGTAGGAATCACACTGAAATTAACTAGATGATTTTTTTTTTTCCACAAGCCTGAGAAGGATGGTTTGATAGTAAGATATATTTCTAACATTGCACCACTGTTGGTCCTATGCAAAGATTGTTTGTTTCCAAAGAATGTATGAATGGAGCTAAACCTCATGAGATTAGACATATGAGACAATCTTGTTATAGCCTTAATATTTTATGTTTCTAGCACAAATTTCTGTTCCATTTTAAGATTATAGAGATTGGTAAAATGCTGTTTGAGCTACATCTTTAAAAAATAGATCCATTATAGATGGTAAAAGAACATGCCAACATGACTCAAAACAGAACAGATTAAAATATCCATTATGAACCCATGAGGGAAGCCATTTCATGTGAAAGAGACAGAAGATAAAGCTTGGGAATATGCTTCAGGTGGGCACTATGTTGTCAGCAAAGACTATTTTGCCCATAGAGGAGCAAAAAATCCCTTGCAGTTTTTTTTTTGCTGTATCACTGGTCACTTACCAACTAACAAAAAACGAAACAAATGCAAGAAAACCCAAACAAACAAACCACCAAAAAAATAAAAGCAAAAGCGTAGTCAAAGTTCACTCTTATAGATATGTTCATATTCAATCCTGGCTTAGAAGGTAAGGTGAATCAAAACAGTAGGCAACTTCCAAGAATGATAGTTCCCAGGGATTTGCTTTACCAGAAAAAAAATGCGATTAATAAAATGGCGTTGCTCTGTGAGCAGTTTTTAATATCTGAAGACTGGTAAAATTGCTGAGTTTAAGAAAGTGAAAAAAAATAAATTTATTTTTGACAGGGTAACATGAACTCTTAGAGTCCAGTGCTATACTTTGAAATATATTTGCCACCAAGTTACTGTCACATACTCCTCTTGCTGTTTTGAAGGTCCTGCTTTTAAAGCATTATTCCTAGTGCAATTCATATTTGTTCTGGTCTGGTGTCTATATATACAAAGTAATGAGGGAAAATATGGTTTTTGAAGAACATCCAGAATCATACTTCACAGAACAACAACAAAGACTTGTTTAGAGATAGAAAAGCCACTAAGAGAAAGATGCAAGAATTTTAACTATACACCTGACATAACCTGGTTATTGCTTATTTCTTCATTTATAGTAATTTCTTCCATGTTCTTATTCATACTGATGCAATAATATTTTTAAAATTCATTACAAAGAAAGTCCTGGCTCTTTTAAATTGAATGCTTATTATGTATTAAAATGTGCAAATAGATTTCATAGATCTGGATGCTTCTATTTTAATATTCTGGCATTATTTTTTAATGGACTTTGCAAACCAATGCTATAGAGAATTTCACTGAAGAGTTTCCTTAGTTGTGAAGAAGTTGATAAATCAGACTCATAGTTGTCTTTCTGTAAATACAAATTTCAAAAAGAATCTAAAAAGAAGAAAAAATAGCAGCAGAAAAAAATTGAGGATGATTTTAAAAGCCAATAGAATTACTGTTGTCGTAGTACACAAGCGTTTTTATGTTTGGACGTTTTTTGGTTTGGCCTGGTTGGATTTTTTTTTTTTTTTTTTTTTTTTTTTTTTTTGTTTTTTTGATTCTGACNTTTTGTTGTTGTTGTTGTTGTTGTTTTTGTTTTTAAGATGCAGACACTGAAATTGTGATTAACATGAAGATGCTTATGGAATTAATCTTACGTGACAACAGCAACAGCGACTTAAAAAAAGAGCATTTTCATTCAAGAAAGAACTACTTATAGAATAATTATGTAGTACAAAGGATAGAATAGCCAAGTGTTGTTTCCTCTTCTGTCAGACAGTAAAAGAGAAAAGAGAACAAGCTCAAAACAGGGTGACTTCCAGTGTTGCAACAGGAAAACAAGCAGAAAGAGAATTTGGTAAGTGAAACAGTCTAGACTAAAAATCTATGCTGAGGCATTGGTTACTACTGAGATTTAATTAACAACTCAGTACTGGGAGAAGAACCAATTATACAAGCACAGGGATTTAACTAGGGAGGCTGAATCCTCAACTACCTCAACCTTTTAAAAAGGTTCTTGTTTAGAGACAGAATGAGATTTCTGCATTCCTTGTTTGTTTTCAAAAAGTAGCCAAACCACTGAAAATAATTCCCGGAAAGATGGGAAATTTAATTTATTTTGGATTGCTATCCAAATTTTAGAATGCATTTTAACATGCTGAAGTTGAAAACCTTAATAAAGGTTGTTCCCTCCACACACCTTTTCTGTACATGTTATGCCTGTTTCATATTTGCGACATAGTAGCAAGCTGATCTTTCTCTATGTGTAGACGCAGGAAAACCAGAAAACTTGAAAAGTCATCCAATGTAAAATCAGAAATAAGTCTTCCTTATTTTTTAACATTTATTATTACTTTCAAATTTTCCACAAATATGTTTCTTTTCCTTTTATATTAATAGATGATGCTCATTGTTTAAACGTTTCCTCTTTATTGGACTATAGTATACTATTTGATCAATGAAAAAAATCACTGGTTGCTTTGCATTTATTGTTTTGATCAGTAAATCTTATTAAAATTCTTAATTTACAGTCTTTCACTTAATTCTGAAATGCACGTGATTTTAAATACAAAGCTAATTTGTAACACAAGTACCTGCTTAAATTTCTACATTAATTCCAAATCTCTGCATTGATTGTCTACAGACATGACATTAAATTAAATATTGTTCAGTAGTCATCAACTTCTTTAGTCATAAAGATTGGGTTTGTCTCTTCGACCTACTGCTGCCACACACTGGAATTCTCTCAGGTGTTCCCAGAGACAAGCAAGTGTTGAGTATCTGACACTTGTAGGACAAGAACTAGAAGTTCTTGAGAATCTGATATTTCTGCAGTTTTCCATCTGTGAAGTCAATGCCCAAATGGCTCTGAGTTCTGCAGGCTTGTGTTTAAATCCAAATGATGGGGTTTGATCTCTTTGTTATCAGCTACTGTCCTTACATTGCTTTAACCTGGTACATAGAAAAAAGAAGCTCGATTAAAACACAACCACACAGAAGTAGCAAAAGGAAAAGGTTCAGAACTCTCCATACCCAATAAATAGTGCTCACACACACCTTTTGAAAACGTCAATGATCCACTTTTGTATGTGGTTTATGACCATATTTGTGGTTTGATGGAGCTGCTGTTTAGATGGGAAAGAGTCTGGAGGTGGGAAAGCTACAGACTCATATTTGTTCCTCAACACAGGCTCTAGAAAAAGCAAGTCTTTTAAGGGATTTTGCTCATAGCATGATGATTCCAGGCCTATCAGTGTGCTTATCTCCTCAGAAAAGTTGTTGCTGTCTGCAACTAATAGTTTAAACCCAGATATAGTTAGAAGTCTTGATTAACCAATAGCACGTCTGTTTAAATCATATTTTGGTCTGACTTGTTGATCAGAAGTAAAACATTGGTTTTCAGTGTGAATCTCCCAATATCTTAGATTTTGTAGCATCTCATTGAAGATGCAATTTTTTTCTTGTCTGTATTCCCACAGAGTCTAATTTCTTGGCTAACCTGTATCTTTGAGAAAGTCATCAATTAATGTGTAGTTACTGAGTTAACAATACTTAGTATCATGATCATAGAAGCCCATGAGACTAGAGAAAAAGACCTTTTGAATAGCTGTATCCAGAGAATTCTGATTGTGACAAAATCTATATGAATAATATAATTTGATTTGGTATAACTGTAGAAATACAGAGTTATGTGGGACATCTGGATGCTTAGTACAACAGGCAATAAAATTATCAGTTTTCTAACAAGCAGATTTTTAAATACTCATAGTAATAAGTATCATTCCACAAAAATATACATCAACAAAGCACAACTTTGAGATTTATGTGCTTTGTTCCCTGAAAACTACTGTCTGTCTGTATTTAGAGCTAAAAATGTCTCTTCACCTTGAAAGGTGTTATAAAAGCACTATTGCTTTTCTAAGTAAATTATTTTTCTGTAGCCTGAAGCTTCTAACAGTACCTGAAGAATTCATAATGGTTTTGGCACAGGTCAGCATGTATCCTGCCAGTTCTCTCTCTCACTGGGCACTCGTGCTAATAAGGGACTTGTGACTCCAGTGGAGTTTATTACATTTGCTTATGGTGAAGATGGTGGAAATCTTAAGTGTCTAGAGAAACAGAAGGGCATGAAAAAAGATGTTGCTGAAATAGAACAACAAAAGAAATGGAAATTTTCTGGACTCTGTCAAAAAGCCCTTGGAAGATTTGGGGTTATCACATACTGCTTCAGTGCCCTGCTGAGGAATTTTCACTTCTTCTTGTGAGAACCTGGCAAAATTAACTGATTTTACCTAGCTGAAATTTTAGACTGAAGTTTGAAAAATCAAAATAACAAATTCTGTTGTTAATTCATAGATGTTGTGTGGTTAGCTGCTGGTTTATTAGTGTATTGAACAGTCATCTTCTTAGTAGGTTTGAAAAGTCAAGTGATGTTCCAGTATACTTATGGGGGCAGGAAGGTTGTGATTTTTTTCAGGCTTACTTGTAAGGGTACATGAAACTGCTCCGGAGACTGGATTTAGAAGTTTTAGGAAAATTTGATTAATAGGGCTGAGCACTTTCCAATTATGATTGGTTTTACTTTTCTTTCCTGCTATGGAAATGAGGCCAGAACAGGGTCCCATTATAGAAGTCACTAAGCAAATATAAAATAAAATGCTAATCCCTGTTATAGAGACTTCACAACCTAAATAATAGTCTGACATTTCAACAATGCTAATAAGGTATATAAGTGAAATTTTATTCTTCTTACAAAAGAGATTTTTAAGCCTTATGAAATGCATATAAGTATGAAAACAACTTGCCTTAGAAATTAATATGTTTTGAATTATAATTTTAATAAAGTGGTTTAATTTTGAAGTGATGGATATTGTGTTATACGAAGATATCTCTTTTTTTTAATTTAAGAGGTAATTTTTTTGCAAATATTATTTTTTTTAGAGAACATAAGAGAAGCTTTTATGGAAACAACCAGATATTTTCCATATAAAAGCATGCTAAATTCTCCTTTTGGGGAGATCTGACATAAGCTTGGCATTAGATTTTCAATCATGAGTTAAATTACAATATTGCTAGTTTAAAGACAAAATTAAATCTCATAGACATACCATGAAGAGTTTGTTTGATCACTACCTTCATTTCTGTTCTATCCAAATTGAAATAATGAATTTTGTTTTACAAAAGCTTTTCTGATTAGGTTTGGACATGTCACCCTAACTTTAGTGATACTACCAGAATACCTGTAGACGGTCCAAGCTGCCGAGAACGCTCAAGTGAAACGAGGTGCAATGCAGGAAAGCCGTGCTCACCCACCGCGATGTGTGCTGACAGCAGGTGGTGCTGTACCTTCAAATTCAGGCGAGCTGCAGCCCTCCCCATCGCATCTGCCTGCATGAGCAAGCATGGGTCAAGCTTCATCTGCCCTCCTTGGCAGGAGGGCGCAGGAAACCTGAAGTGCATTTTCTGTTTTGTTTTGTTTAAATTGCTATGGATTCACATAAATATGTGCTTATATGTATGGTACATGCTATTTCTGGTTCTTTAGGTTAGAAGGTCTTGTGGGAGTTGTCCTCTTTGTGAGGCTTTACAGAGCTAGCAGTCAGCTAGTTAATGGTCCAGTTAGAATTAATCTTCTCAGATATGACACTCTTCCCATAGAGGGGAAACCTCCTGGTTATTTATGTAATACTTTGAAACCTGAGGTGGATAAGGCATATGGAGCTGCCTACAGGGGAACAGCTCACATCTGTGACAGGTTTTTCTTTGGTCATCATGGCTGTTTTTAAGTGCCTTGAATGATTTTTTTTTTTTTTTAAATTCCAGATATACAGAAGGGACAGCAAGGCACAGTCATATTATTTAATTTTCCTGAGGAAATTTTGGGCTTCCCTCCTCAAACAAGTTGAACTCCTGCTCCAGCTGTATGGTTTAAATAAGGGCTAGATTTGTAGATGGTGGTGAGGTGTTTCAGTTCTCTCTATATAACTGAAGCTGATTTTAAATGTCTCTGACAGAAACAGTCCAAGTAAGTAGTAAATTACAACAAATTACTGCATTCCTAGAGGATCTTAGGAAGATATCCCAGTGATCAGTTTGTTATATGAAATATAAACAAATTCATTTAACCTGTCTCAAGGAAGGGCTAACAGTCAGGCTAATCAAATGCACAGAATGTTATAAATCTCTTGAGATTTCTCCTTCCATAGTACTTTTTAAATGCCAAGTTTCCTTTCTATATTCATACAAGTCCACTGGCAAACAAGACTTTCAAATAGAATATCATATATGGGAAAAAAGGTCTACATGCAGTGCATGAAAAAGTTCACAGCTCTTTATGAGATCTATTATGCCAATTCTGTATCTACTCGGTTAAAATATAGTGACTAAATCGATGAATTTCCTGGTTGTGGAGTATTATGAACAATGAGTCGCAAAATGGACTTGCTAATTGAAATCCAGCTGAGCATTGTGAAAGTATCACTACCACTGCATTGACTACATCTATAGAGACTCCTTTTCTACTTAATGAGACAAGAAAAAAAAAAAAGGAAAAGAAAGGAAAAGAAAATAGGCTATTATTAGATCCTGATGGTACCTAAAACAATTACCAAAGTAACCTACTGAATACCTATTTAAATACTTGCCTGGTAAAGCTAAATGAAAATCACAGTATTTATTGTATTCAATTTACAGTCAAATGGATATAAGGAAGGACATTACTGACAACCTAATTATCATTTGGAGCTGGATGTGTGATACAGTTATTCTTGAAACTTAGAGAGCTTTCAGTTCTATTGATAGTGAAGCAAAGAATGATGAATTCTTTCAATAAAAGCAGTGGTTAATACTAGGGTTAAGCTGCACAGTGTATTATTATAATTCTGCAGTTCAAACAAAATAAATACTTGTTATTAAGAGATTGATCTAATTACTTTTTAACATAAATGAAGAAAATAAAAGATTTCTTAGCATTTCTTTAACTTTATTATATATGCTAATTATAAAATGTGTTTTGATTATATAATTGCTTTGAGGACTGCTGCTCATGTTGAGGTTTTTTTCTTAGGTAGCATTAAAAATTAGGAAAAACAGAAATAAACACAATTTTTTTTTCCTTGTTGCATATAGCTAAGATTTAATTTGACATTTTTATATGAGTCAATTAAGACCCTAGTGTTTCTCATTCTGTGAGATATGGTAGGTACTAACCGAAGAGCATGGGTTGGAATCTCATAAAGGATTTCATTGCTTTTTAAAATTCCTTTAAGCATACATTATTTGCATGTCTTTAAATTGTCACTGAATTTTTGGATAAAATATTTTTTAATATTTTATATATATAATTTTTAAAATTTCTTTTTTTATTACATCTGGATATGCATCATATTTGTTCAAAGTGAGTGTTACTACAGAAATATATATTCTAGGGGGAAACATCCTGGGTTTGCTGGTGCTAAATTCATAAATTCAGCAAAAGACTAATTAAAAAAACAAAACAAAACAACAAACAGACATGCAATATGCAAGCTTCATTTTGCCTCTTTTTAATAATGTCCTTTTCATCATCTGCTGGATCTTGTTTAAATTTAAACATTTACTTAGCTGCTTCTTCAGGGCTGATGTTTTATTAATCATCTTACAGATGATCAATAAAATATTATTCTATTAGAATTTCAGAAAATATTTGGAATAATATCATGCTTGCAGTAAATGTCACTGAAGTTCACTGCAGTTCTTTTGGAACAAAGTTGATTCAGTCATTAGCAGAGAAACCGAGAAACAGCTTGTACAGCTTTAAAAGTATGCCTGTCTAGACAGCAGATGAATGGAGGAGAAATTCTTCCTGCACTGGCCTAGAGCAAACTCTACACAAAAATCTCAAGTACTTATATAAGCCAAGACTGCAGTGACCAGACAGGAGAACTTAAAATCCTCACTCTAGATTGTATTTCATGTAATCACAACTTGTTAACATGTCATAAATGAACATACATCTTATGTGTTAGGTACTCTGGAATAATATAATGCATGGCTCATGGCAGCCCAGTGTTAAAAATTTATACATAGAAAGAAATAACTCTACAGAAGGAGCAATCATAGTATTCTTTCAGCTCTCATTGTGTGTCATTCTTGGCAGAAAAAATGAGCTGCAGGACAGAGCCATTAATCCAATCTTCTGTACACTCAGCAACATTTGCAATGGTCCTGCAGGCTGACAAGAATTGTGAGCCTTCCCCAGTGAAATCCTTGTACTTGCTTCCCCAGCGTAGACCAGAAGGGTCAGCTCTTTTGCGGGGAAGCCATCCTCTTTCTCCAGGGAATTTCTGACATCCTAAATAACCTATGAAACATGACGAGCAAAGAGACATGGAGACTTCCAACACTTGGTTCTGTCCTGCAGTCACAGAGAAACACAGCAAAGTTGGCTGATGGCTTCCACTTCCAAAAGGCAAGGGAGCTCTTACTCAAATATTTCCTCCCCTCTGCCTTCACTACTGTGGAGGCAAATATTTACTCTGGTAGATGTTTGCACTTGCAGTCAAAATCTGTCATGAACGGAACTAAGGGCATATATCTGCACACTTAATTCCTATATAATATAGCTTAACCCATAGTGAAAGAGTTCAGATAAATCACATTACTTCACAATTGTTGCAAGCTAAGAACATACAGTGTATGTGAAAGGTAACTCAACAGATGCTTGGTAAGCCACAGTAACTTGATTCATTATCAATTCCCTGGGAAGCGAGGCCACAAATCCTATAAAGTTGCATAGGTTAAACTCTCAAGAGGTTTTTACAGATTCCTGGCATAATGCACTCGATATATGACTGTCAACATATTGACATTTGCGAGTTTTAGCTGAACTCTCTTTAAAACAGCTTCAAAAGAGAAATTCCGCTCAAGATTTATTTTTAAATGATAGAGTACAGCAGGTATTGGATGCATCAGAGTACTGGGTCAAACCTCCTGAATCAGGCAAGGAAGATGTAATCAACACCATCTCTAAGTGTTGGCATGGACTTGATAAAAACCTCAGGAGAAAGGAAGGGAAGATAGCAGCTTGAGCAGCTGTTTTCACAGTGTGCCAACATACCCTCAATGGGAAATAAAAACTGGAGAGAGAGGAAGGATCTCATGCTGCTAGTGCAGAATCTGGAAAGGTTCCCCCAGGTCAGCACACGCAGAGAACCTGGTGCCATTCCAAAAAGTACTGCATTGTGAACTGCGAGGATGAGCAATTAAGAACGATGGTAAAGAGCTCAGAGCAGCAGCATCTCACTGAGGCATCTCTGCCATGCAGCTCTGACTCCGGAGAATTCAAGACTGAATAGCAACATGCTTTAACTGAAGGAAGCTTAATACAAAGCACATATAGATTCAGCCCTGCTAAATCAACCTCTCAGTCTAAAGACAATTGCAAATAAAGAAGCATTTTCAAGCACAGCATACTTCATATTTTACTAATGCCTGAGCTTACATAATTTTCCATTTGCATATTTACTACAGAGTTAAAATATGTGGAATCTGCTGGTGACATAAAAAATTGAAAAGGGGGCAGTATATTGGGATGAGCTTGGTGGAGCTGGTATTTTCCAGATTGTATCAGAGGGCTAAATGATTTGTTTCTTCAATCATCCCATCAGTGACTTAAGCCACTGACTGTCAAAATTTTCTTTAACCCATTCTCAATTGAAAAAAATACTAACTTTTCCATGTTCACCATGTCAGATGCTATATTTTTTTTACACTCAATCTGCTCTTTTTTGAGGAATTTTTCCACATCTCACTGTTTGGAAGCCAGAAGAGTAAGCAAAACTTGGTCAGCAAGCAAAAATTTCCTGAGGTTTCCATTTAAGTTTTGGACATTTGTTAAATTAATTAAGTCATTCAGAGCAGTCACCCAAAAGTCACATGGGAGCCATAAAGGAAAAGTAAGGTTCATTATTGGCTTTATTTTTAAAATAAATAAAATTTCAGAGAAATTATCAGTTGCAACCCTGACAGGATAGGTACAAAATGAAGAAGCATTAATATAAAACTGTAGAGAACTGTTAAAGAAAAATCATTAGTATTGTTTCCTTTCCAAATCAGAAAATGTTCATGGTTATTACTTCTCTGTATATAATATATGGAACCTGGCAGTAAATTCAGGATAGTACACTTGGTTAATTTCTCATGTTGTTTTGAATCTATATGAAAGAAATGATTACGTGTCTTTTTATCTACCTTAACAAATAAGATTTCCTTTTTCTAAGGAAATAAATCTACATACCTTTTCTCTCTGAAGTGTTTAATGACCCTCAGACCTTAAAACCAATTGGATTTTTTTTCTACCAGATGCCTTGCTTCTCTTGCTAATGTCAATAAAGCTCTTAATTTTATTTTATCTTTCCATTGACAAGAAAAGGTGAATAGAAGCTCTCAGTCACAACCTTCTCCCCAAGATTTCTGTATTCCCAGCTTTCCCAGAACAGGCAGAGACAAGCTGGCAGTCAGCCTGGAGGAGAAGGAGGAGGGGTTGACAGTCAGGGCACTCAGGCTCCAACAACTTGCCAGAGAAGTGCATGCCAATTTTACTTTCCCCCTGCAGTGAGAAAATTAGTTGGATAAAAGCCTTTCAGACAGGCAACAGGCAAACTACTTTTTTTCCATTTGTACACCCAGTATGGGATTTTTCTAGAAATCATCCTCTCCTCATCTCACTGATCTAAAAACATTATCCCAATTTGCACCATCAAAAATACCTACAAAAAGCATGGAAGGAGAAACAGATGATGGCAGATAGTGTTGGAAAGAAGACTGAAGGCTGAGTAGCTTTATATGGTTAATTTGCTGGTTAATAGCTCAAATCACTTTACAGTATTACACAGTAGCTGGAAGATTCCTGTCGAGGTGCAGTTGGTTGAAGGAAGTGCAGCACAGGATTTCAGAGGTCAAGTGGACTTACAGAAAAAAGGTGCTGACTAGTAAAAATAAAGAATGGTAAGAAGAAGAACAGCCACATTGTGTAGCTGTTGGAATCCCTGATCTAACCTTATTTTTTGCTAAAATATGTCAATTAATGGATTCAGTTAAGCTTGTACATGTAGTGCATAAATATAGTAAATGCAAAGAGCAGCTTTGAAGACCAACAAATAGGCTGTAGAAAAGAAAAAAGCATTCAGCAGCTGTGTGCCCAAATAGTGTGGAGAAGACACTGCATTCTATCTTCTGTAATTGTTAGTTACAGAGCTTCTGGAATTTATAGACCACAAAGTGCTACTGTGGTTTCTTCCAAAGCAAGACCCTGAAGAGGTTTTAAATAAATGTTTACAGTTCATCATAAACTTGGAACATGTAGTGCAGTTGCATATACTTAGTTTGTCGCAGTGAGGCAAGATTTTATGTTCATATTCCTTGAAGAACAGAGTAAGGACTCTGAGTCGTTTCAACAGAGCTAAGCAAAATTTTGTGTCCTCCATGCTTCTTCATATACGTGACAAGCAGGATATTTCTGTAACTTCCATTATTGACTTTAAAATGTAATTCTGGATAAAAAGATTGCAAAAAAATTGAAAAAAGAAAAATCATTGATTTATTTCCAGGATATTACTGGAAGTATTATTATTATTAAAATACTTATGTATTTTATTTAAACCACAGTCCCTCCTCCTGGAATCACTTTTCTGGGATTTTTTAGGGTTCTTACATAGGTTATTTTTTGGAAAACATGTTGGTTTTTAATTTACTTTTAGGCTCTGAAGTGTCCTATAATTAATTGAAAATATGACTAAAATATTTCCTGAGTTTTCACTTAGGTTTGTTGGAGGTAGTTTTATTTTAAGAAAGAAATCAGCAAAGCTCCAAAGCCATGTCTTTTTTTTTTTTTTTTCCCCCATCACTTTTAAGGCAGTCTTGAGATTTTGGAAGGAAAGCTGATACTGAATTCTGTGGCCTCTAGTGCTGTGGTAACAAATATGTGGCTACATTAGGAAAGAGAAAAATTGGTAAGGAGTAAAATTCAAGCAGTGTGTAACATTATTTCAACTGATTGTGGATGAGGGAATTTAAAATTTAATTCTGGGCTTTTTACAGAAGTATGTTGAATTTCATGCTAGTCATAGGCAGGAGGCTCAGATGACAGGAGAGTACCTTTATTTGTAACTACAAAATTATGAGAGGTGACACAGGCCTGGCTGTACCTGCCAAACATTTGGCCTTGATGAAGACTGGTCTGGTTGGGGGTGAGTTAGTAAATTGTGGAGGTACCAGCACCACAACAGGCTCACAGAGGATTCAATGCTTACTGTTCCTTTGTTGTGAAAAATGTGATGGTTATAACTTGGGCTACGGAGAAGATGAGATACAACTTGTGGTTTTGGTATTAAATCACTGAAATAGCTAGTTCCTCCAGAACACGTGACAGAAAACAATATACTGCACAGACTTTTTGCAAGTGCAGATATTCATTTATCACTAAGCTTTAAGAGCTGTGCCAATGTGTATCAAGCAAAGATCTCCTTGACTAGGAAATATGGAAATACAAGAAATCAAAATTTAGCCCTAAGACACATCATGAGATTTTTCTGGGTATCACTTTCTGTTTTCTCCTCAAGTCTGTGGTTAATCACTTTTGTGGTATTTCTTAACTGGACAAGTGATCTCTTGAAGAAGGAGAAATAAAGAATAACAGAATGTTGATTTATGGAGCATAATGTTAATATTTCACCAAATTTTATTAGATATTAATATTTTTAATTCTCAGAATAAACAACTCCATCAAGCGTACAGTACAACCAAGAGGTCAGCAGGACACAATTATATGGTGGTGTTTCAGGGACTACCCTGATGGTTGGATGGTGCTCAGCAAAAAGAGGGACTGAAACGTGTTCTTGAGAAAATAATAGATCTGTGAGCATAATTTCTGTCATTTGAAACCAAAAGACAGTTGTGTATATCAAAAGGTGAACCTTTTGCAAACTTCTGGTTTCTCAAAGGAGCAAAGCACCTCCTAAAGGTGTGACCTGAGTTAAGTGGAAGTGAACTTCAGAAGAGGATTTTTTGTTGCCAGGCATGTGTGTGCCCCTAGGACATGAGAAGTAGACTAGGGCTGATGCAGCAGGTGATGGATGTCTTCTTGCACTCTCAGCAGTGTGGTCAGGTCTCAAATGGCCAGGGGCTGCCATGGGGATCACATTGCAGCTACTGGGTCGTGGTCGCAACAGATTTGGTGAAAGAAAAATTTTGTATTTTTTTACATCTCCAACTTAAACAGCAGCTGTGTAGCTCCCCTACATCTACTTTTTTTTTTTTCATTTCACTCTTGCATATAACTCTGATAGAACCAATCTAGATTTTGAAGAATCATTAAGGAAAGATCATAGGAATGTAGTTAAATTACAATATCAAACTATTAGAACAAAATGGAGACTGTAAGTAAGGCCTAACTCTGGCTATGTGAGCTTATATTAGCAATTGTATGGCCAGCAGGATCTGGGCAGTGATTATCACCCTATACTCGGCACTCGTGAAGCTACACCTCAAATCCTATGTTCAGTTTTGAGCCCCTCACTACAAGACAGAAATTGAGGTGCTGGAGCATGTCCAGAGAAGGGCAACGGGGCTGGTGAAGGGTCTTGTAGTGGTTTAACCCTAGGACAGGTCTGGAGCACAAATCTTATGAGGAGCAGCTGAGGGAGCTGGGGGTGTTTAGCCTGAAGAAAAGGCAGCTCAGAGGTGACCTTATCACTCTCTACAACTGACTGAAAGGAGGCTATAGCCAGGTTGAGGATCAATCCCTTCTCCCCAGTAACAAGAAAAAGGGCAAGAGGAAACAGCCTCAAATTGCACAAGGAGAGGTTTAGATTGGATATTCTGAAAAATTTCCTCACTGAAATGGTGCTCAAATAGTGGAACAGGCTGCCCAGGGAAGTGGTGGAATTACCATCCCTGAAGGTATTTAAGAGATATGTGCACATGGTTTAATGGGGAACTTGGTAGTACTGGGTTAACAGTTGAACTCAATAATCCCAAATGTTTTTTTAAACCTAAATAATTCTGTGCTTCTATGTAATTTGTGTACAGTAGTTTAGCAAAGATCTAAATGTATCTTTCTTCTCTGTCTGAAATTATTCTTCTGTTTGACTGAGAAATTCACCTGATTTGGAAGCTGTAGCTATAAATCTATAGTATTGGCAGAAGCCTATTCATAAAATGTGGGGATTTCACTGTAAGTTCTGGAGGAAAGTCAATGTTGCAAAGGGAAGTGTAAAATTATTCCTGTCTCAGTGTTATTTTTGAGCCATATATCTCTGCCTTTTATGAACAGCAGGCATATTTGGAAGAATTATGTCTGAGTCATAAATCCCTATTTGCCTGGGACATGACTAATAGGTGTCTTTAACACAGTAAGATGATATTACTGTCTTAGCTTGCAATTTTTTTTAACCTCTGAAGCACGTACAACAGATGAAGTTTAAACAGTACAATGACAATAATCTATGGTCTGTCAGGATGTCGTTACCACCCTCCTTTTCTGGTCCATTGATTCCAGCCAGCAGATGCTGTAATTTATATGAGTCCCAAAATTTATTATTTCAATATTTAGCAAGCACAATCAGCATGGTTGCTTTCAGAACCTGCTGAGTGTGGTGGTCTGTGGGAGAAAAAGGAGTGAGCGAGTTGAGGCAGGGAAGGAGGGAGGAGATCATTGTTTGTGCACTCCCTCATGCTGCGTCGGCTGAGCTGTGACCAGGAAAAACAAAAGTCTGTTTAAATGAATAATGTTGCAGATCTTCCTGCTGTAGCTATCAGTGGGGGCTAGTCTGTTTGTAAACCATTACCAACCCCTTGTGTTTTGAATAGCTATGCATCTTGACTACAAGGAAATAATCTTCAAGAGCTGGTTTCTGTCATCCTCATTGTCTTGTAGAAAAGACAGAACAATTCTAACAACACATCTTAATATTAATATTTAATATTTGTGAATATCTCAGCTAGTCTAAAGGCTGCAAGCATTGCTTATGAATAGGTTCTGAATTTTACAGAAGAGCTTATTATTACAGTGGAAAGAACACCACTTTCTCTACATGCCTTTACTAGCTACCTCTTTGCCATTATCACTATTATTAACTATTTATTTATCTATTGTAGGTCAGTCTATGCACTCCTGCACAGCATTATGTGTGGTTAAACTAGTTGCCACAAACTTATTCCCCTAAAAAGCCAGTCTCTTCATAACTGTGTACACATGCACAATGCATTACATGACATGGTGATAAATATTGTATCACATAACAGGAATGAAAAATATTTGGTGTTTCCTGAACACCCTCAATTGTTCCTGAAAGCGTGCTACCTGCAATATTTATCTTGGCTCTGCAATGTGAAAATACTATCGATAAGTTTTTGTCAGAAAATTTGATTTTTTTTAGAATACTGAAGTTTGCACTTCAGTATTCCTGCTATGTGATTTATCCCTTAAATTACAATGCATTCTATTTTCTCTTCTAGGAATTTAGATGGCCTAAATTCCTAGAAGAAAATAATTGTTGAGCAATAATGAATGAGGAATAATATAGAATACATCATTAATATGGAAATTAATCAAAATTTATGCAAAAACTCATGGGCCCTTCAGCAATTATCAGCATTTTTTTATAAATAAAATGGTAGCTGTCCAAGTGTTTACAAACAAATAACATGCCCTACCACTATTATGGGCCTAACTGATTAGATATATGTGCTAAAGCATCAACAAATTATGGTTTATGCCGTTCAATCAGTTCTAATTAATTCTAGATGTTCCTCAAGGGAGATTCTGTTCAAATGAACCGATTATTAGCAATGATGAGAGCTGTGTAGTGACAAACGTATCCTTTTCTAGAGCCTTCAGGAATCTGGTTGGACATGAATCTGTGTATTTAAATATGACAGATAAAAGAGATTTTCTCCTTCTGGTAGAAAAGACCATCATGGGCTTTGTGTATTTATTTTTTCCCAAGCCCTTTTAGTTACAAACAGATAGTGCAAGATAATGCTGCAACACCCTAAACCAGAAAGTGACTGACTGTGGTTAGGATTCAGCTCATCAGCACCTACCTCCAGATAAAGCATGGAGGTGGTTATTTAGTTTTGTACCAGGTAGGAAGTTATATTCTTTACACTGGAGGATGACTTTGTGAGCTTAGGCTCTGCTTGAAGAAAAAATGCCATCTTGAGGTACCAAAAAAGTACACATTTAAAACAAACAGCTGAAGTGACAGCAGCTGTTGCCCCAGGCTGATCAAGCTGAGCACTGAAAAGGATGATTTTATCCCTGCGCTGTGGAGACTGTCACTTTCTGATGCAAACGACTAACATGCAGCATTTCTTCTTATAATTGTAGGCAACATGCCACAAATAAAAGAGAAACTGTGCTACTGCATCTGCCAGCCCTTGAAGGCTACAAGTGGTGACACTGGCTGCAAAATTTAGACAATTACTTGAATTCCTTTTAATTTAATTATACTAAACTGTTTTAGTGGAAGAATCAAAAAGAAGCAGCTGTGAGAAAACTGCAAGGACAACGCTGATAATTTTTGCTTTGTCTCCAAAGTAAAAACTTCTATGTTATTGTGCTTAATTTTAAATACTCATTTAGACAGGCTTGAAGCGTGGAGTTCTAGCTTCAGAGACTAGCTTCAGAGACCTAGCTTCCTCAGACACCATTGCTTAATGAGTGCAATTATCATATAGTCATCCAATTTCTTTGTGATTGAATTTCTTCATTACTAAAATTTCATATTGCTTTTCTAAAATATCCTTTGTAATTATTCCATATTCTTAGTGTTCTTTCTCACAGAATCCAACAGTTTACATATTTTTTAAGTTTTTACAGAGCTTATAACTATTTTATGTCTTATGTAGTCAAGGCCGGGCTTTGGCTAAAGAAAGGAGATAAAATTAATCAGTGATTGAAATATACCTTAATCAGAAAGCTAGTTTCCTATGTCAAGAGAAATTAAGCTCCTGGAGTGACTGCAGATGTTGCTTCATGCTACTTTTAATCAAGGATATTTGTTTAAGACTAAAAATACCTTTTGAATAGACATTGCTTGTCAAATATTTTCATTTCTTATTAAAAAGGTTAATTTTGTTTCAGAAAGTTGCAATTTCTGATCTCATTTCTGCAAATATGTTGCACTCCACTTACCAAAGAACTCTCAGATGGTAGTCTCTGCTCAGAACCAAACTGAGTACTTACAAGCAAACTGTGTCACTGAGTATGTAGATCAGGAACTTTACTAGCAGGCTCCCAGACTCCTTGAAACCCTCCTTCAGGAAGTTTATTATTTTAATTGTATGTGTAATCACAAAGAAAAACAACAAACAATCCTGTGGAAATTTTGGCTTATGTATAATTTTTGGATTCCTAAAAGAGATGTTCTTCAAGAGCGGTGAAAAGCAATATATTGTGATAGGTTTCTGAAGAACCACTGAAATATTCAAAGTGCTTCTTAGAAGTTTAAGATACAATCTCATTACAATACTACTGAGGTAACAAGAAAAAAGTATATAAATTCAAATGTTTGAGTTTAAGTACAGAGAGAGCAAATAACTTTGCAGAGAATTTGAAAAAAAAATCTTTTCTTTTGACATATTCTGTGTATAGTGTTGGCTCAGTAACCTGTAAGGGAGAGTAAAAAAGAGGAAAAATATAGCTTTCAACTTAGTTGAAGTGTGATTATATATATACTACTGAGTAGGTGAAATATCATAATCTTACCAACAGTAGCTCTCTGTTGGCAATATATGCACTGGGTTTTTGACAGAAGTTTATATGGGACCAATGCACTAAAGAAACTACAAAGCTTTGTGCCTTACACATCAGTAAAGATCTTTCTAAGTTCATATGGTAGTAATGTGGGAATTGCTAGAGAAATGTAACTTTGGTGTCAGATTTTGACTTTGGCTGGCATATAAGATTATCATTTTGGGACCCATAAATATCATAGCAGACCACTAAAGAAGAAAAGCTCTGAATTCCCATAAAGTTTTGTTGTAGCATTCCTACTAATTCAGTTTGATCAGCTGAAATTAAATCTGGAGACAGAGTTAATACCAGAAAATACCAGCACTATTTATTTTCGTAATTGAGAAAATCAAATGCGTTGTTTTAGTGAGGATTCAGCTCCGACAGAAATTCCTCTGGAGATTAACAGTCCCATGTAAGAGTACTCCTCTGCAGTAATTTCAGTGGAATACCTACAGACATACACTCTACTGAGTTTAAGTTACTACTGTTTTATTCACTGATGATCAGGCTGCTAAATCTACCATTGCTTTCTCTCTGTAGGTTTTCTTTATACTCAGTCAAATTTTATCAGTATGTGTCTGCCTCACATCTCTAGCCAGCATGGAGCATGATATTTCTAAAGTATTTCTGTCATTTCTAGGATATAAAAATCCAGTCCGAGAATACTCCCTTTTATTTTTTCATTATAAGAAACTGGTATCTTTTCACCTTCCTAAGAAAGTGGCAGTGAATACAGAGGAAGAGATTTAGAAGCTGAGTTAGAAGCTGAGTATTTTTCAGGCAATGGATAGTTTTGATAGTTTGAAAAAGCACTGATGCTTACCTAAATAAAAAGTTTCTGAAATTCTTCCTTGTTAGATTTATGTTTAATTCTTCGGTTTGTATATCCATTTGTGCTGGCTTACTACACATTGCAGTGGTGTGAGTGGCTTATTTGTATCCATGATAGCTTCCTTATACTTCCACTTTCAAAAGTTAAAGACACATTTCTACTGAGAGTAATAAAACCAAACCAAAATCTGCTCAAGAGCTACTGCATTTCCTGTTTTAGAAATAAAGGAAAGCTGATGGATATATAGTCCCTAGTGAGCTTTTACATGCATCTTGGACTAGAATTTTAGCAGAATCTAACCTCCTTCTGCAGAAAGACATGTCTTACTTCTTTAGCTGCTGCTAGCAAGAAGGACATTCTCCATTATCATCAGCTATATGATGATACAAATTTATTTGCCTTTATAGAGATGGTGTTAGTCATACAAATCTTAGTAGACTTTTGTACTTTACTGTGTTCCTCTCCCAGTTCAGTAAAATGCACTGTGATCTCCACAAATCGCTACGATTTCACTGATTAAACATACATTTTACTAGAAGGATGTAGCTAAGAATTACCGGGAACCATTTTTTCCAAGATTTAGCTCAGCTTCAAGCGTCATTAAAACACTAAGAATATAATGACATTAGACTTTTATCTCAGACATCTAATTTAATCAGAATTATTTCTCGCTCTATTTTTTCAGCTCTATAAACTTGACTTATGCAAGTCATTCTTAATGTTTTCAGTTGCAGTGTAATCAAAATCAAAGCTTTCTAAATGAAAAAGAACTTATGGAAATTCCTGTATTTTAAATTATATTGCTTTCCATTTCCATATTTTATTTTATTTTTATTTTTATTTCCTTTGCCCTAGTAGTATTTTTGTTGGTTTCCTTTTTATTTTTTTGGTTCGTTTGGCTTTTTTTTTTTTTTTTTTTTTTGTAAAAAGTATCTCTCGTATGTGTTT
>WBMY01000380.1:206128-225529 GCA_013397315.1 Donacobius atricapilla | reverse complement strand
AAATTACAATTTAAATATTTCCTTTTCCACCCAAGCAAATTTTCACAGTCTATACACAGCTTCTTAATTACTTGCTAATTTCAGTCTTTCAGGTATTACTTACACAATATTATCATTACCTGGCACTAGCAAATTAATACTTTATAGTAAGTCTGCCTCTATCATCTGCTCACTTGTTCGCATTGCTTGAAGGATATGTCTTGAACAAAATTAGAGTAAACCCAAAGCGAGTAGAAGGGAACAGACAATATTGAGACAGTCTACCTGTTCAGCTGGGGAAAGAAGGAAAATTTTTTTTGTCTTCAAAAATCAGATATTCTGTCATTTTCTCTGTAAAGTAACAACCTTCCCAGAAACAAATACATAAGGCAGCAGATCCTTGCAAAAAGATGGATTGAAACCCACCAAAATACCACTAAGCCAAATCTGAGAGTATCAAGTCTTACCTTTCTCTCAAGCATGCAGCAGTGTCCTTATGTAAGAGGGATTACAAAATGAGTTACACATACTATTTCCCTCATCTTTATGGCATCCCTTCTTATCCATTTCTGGGAGCAGGTACCAGACTTTAAGCAGTGTATTTTAATTACTACAGGTATCACAGGATTATAAAGTAGTATCTTTGCACTCTTTACTACCTTGTCTGTAAATTCTTTTAGTTTCTGTCATGATAAAAGAAGTCTGCAATAATTTTATTATGTATGTTCAATGTTCTGAAGCAGAGCAACAAACCTGCATTTCTTAAAATTCTCTTTAATGTTTCTACATAATGCAACAATTTCACCTCTCCTTGGAAGTGTGTCTATACATAGCATTAGACCTCAGGGAAAAGGCCTAACAAACTAGTGTGTGTGTGTGGGGTGTCAGTGAAAAAATAACTGTTTGCTTCACAACTCTGTTTTGATTTTCCTGACTCATCTACTTAAAAATGACATAAGGATGTTGCCTTTGGTCCCCATTGTGCTTGTTACATAAAAGGAAGAAGTGGGTTAGGACCTACTCTGTCCCAGGCAGAGACAATTTCTTTTGGTAGCTGTGGTACTATGGGTTGCCTGCTCAAAGTTCTTTTGAAACTGTAGTGTTGGAAAAAATGACAAATATTTCAAGATTTTAAACCTAAATCATTGACCACTATTTCAGTATTCTCTTGGAAAAGCAAATTGTTCAAGAATACTTTTAATTGAAAAAATGGAATGCGAAAAATAACCATTTTCTAGTGTTTGACACAGATACCAATCAGTTTGATTCTTTTATTTCTAAAGTGTGAGAAGAAAAAGAGCCAGGGAGACGACAGTATGCAACATTTCAGAAACAAACAAACAAAAAAATCCTAGGTGTTTCTTTGATTTCTTAATTATATGTAAAATTAAGAGAACATGTACTAGTTTTTTATCTGTAGCTATTAATAGAACATGCAATAATCTCGTATAAACAGCTATATTTTTATGCTGCAACATGCACTTAGACCACGTCTGGCTGAATTTTTGTTCCATCTTATTTTTAGTCCTCTTTCTACTAATGCACTTGGAAGCTAGAGCGAGCAGTCTGCATAAATATACAAAATTTGTGTGAACAGTACTGAAAGTTTGTTGAAACAAATCCTGTAAAGCATTTAAAAATGTAAATATATAAGTTTAGAGATAGCAATTTCCACATGCTATGATCCTATAAGATGCAATTAAAGTTGAAAAAATAGACAATTGTTTCCATTCATATTTTCAGTAATATCAATTTGGTTCTGCTCTAAGCCTTATTAAAGTTCATTATTTAATTTTGGTGGGGACTGTCAAGGATCACTTGTGCTTTTATTTCCCACCTACTACTTTTTTTCATCTAGTAATAGTGGCCTGTTTTCAGTAAGATGGATGGATGCACTGGCCTATGTACATCAACAGTAACCAAGGTACAGAATCAAAGAAATAACTCCTGACTAATAGATGTTTTGTGGACTGCAAACATATGTTCTGTGAACATAGGGGTTGGAGGTCCCTGGATGCTTCTCAGGCATCTTTGTGGAGACTACAGAATGAAATACTACTGTGCTATATACTATATTCACTTATCCAGGGGCTGATAAATCTTGCCACCTCCAAAAGCCTTAGGAGAAGAGGGTAATGAATTTCAGGGTGATGTACACAGTAGAAACAAAAGGAAGAGGCACTCTCTGGCTCAGACTGACTGATGTAAGGGCACAAATTGCATGTGAATAGACTAAAGGAAGCAGGAACTTGTTGAATTGCTGCCCCTCAAAGAGAAAGCCAAAGTACCCTCTAAGTATTTTCACTCTCTGTAAGCTCTAAATCAACACTTCATCCCTGTGTACTTAAGTTCAGGCTCAATGGGTTTTTCCTAACCTGAATTAGAGGAAAAATCCTCTGACTGTATGGTAATTATGTGGCACTTTTCAGTGGCCCACTACCTAGTGCTTCACTATGAAAAATATCCAATCTTCTCCCAGAACAGTTTCTATCTTAATGAAAGAGTCTGTATTCATATTTCACATGTTAGTGTAGCAAAAAACATAAAGGAGGGAACTTGTTAAAAGTTGCAAGAAACTTGTAAAAACAGTGAGTTGATTTTTGAGGTCAGAATAATAATTGCATCCAGTTTCATCAGTAGATATTAGAACACTTTAGATAGGTACATGTAAAATTCATACTGCTCTTTTTTGGAGGACTTGCAAACAAGTAAGTGATATGACTTTTTTAAGGTCTGCCATGCTGTTCCAGTTCAGTGATTTAACACTCATCTAGCCTTTGTTTACAGAAAGTATTCCCTCAATTTTTTTTTTCTTTATTCTTTCTTTGTGAAAATAGTGCTGCTACTGCTATGAAAACTAATTTTAGATCTACATGTATAAAATTGTTATTCAAATGTAACATACATGATTGTAAACACTTGACGGAGATGAATATGTACATAGCACGTAGAACAGAGTTGCAGTCTTAGCAAGGCAGAAACATGATTTTAAGAAGTATAAAGAATGGCTACTTATTTGGAAACATATGCAAGTTTATTGTGTTTCTTGAGAGAATCTTTGCCTGGATGTATCATCTAAATAAGTATATAAAATGACAACAGGCTTTTAATAGTTGTCTTAGAAATTAAAATAAGAACAATAAAATGTAACATTGTTTTAAAGATAATGTCTATTGTTTAGAGAAGATATTGTATTGGGATTTAAGAATTTCAGAGTTGCAGGAAAATAAATTAATGTCTCAGTGAGATAAACTCACTGCCTTGTTAGAGACACAGTAAAATAAGAAATGACTAAAAATGGATTACATTAATATGTATGTATTTATAATTGCACTCCTGTGAAAGAGCTTGCAGTACTCTAAGGTTAGTGATAACAATCTAGGGAGATGTACTTATCCCCAGAAGAAAACTGTGATAACTTGTTAGAAGACAACAGTTTCAACAGTACTATCAAAATATATAATGTAGAAATCTTATCATTTAGGAAATGTGGGTCAATACAATACATTATTCAAAAGCAAAGTTTGTACCGAAATTAAAAAAAAAAAAACATTTTATGAACTACTGTCTGTGTACCTTAGGGCTGATTTCTGTTCTGTGATAACCACACATAGTTCTCATCTGTGCCACTGACATAACTTTGTATTTCTTAATAACTGCTACAGCCTTTGCTGTCCCTCTCATGTTGATAATCCATTTGGTGCTCATGATGCTAATTAAGTTCACACACAGCCAGGTTTAGTTTCCATCAATTTGACGTATTTCATAACTGCATGAGTTACCTATATGTTTCTATTTGACATACTGCTTTTGTTAATGCATCAAAACATGACTCTTTTACTGGACAGTGAAATGAGTAATCATTTGTACGTGTTGACAATGGTGGTGAAGAGCAAAGCTAACTGAATTAGTAGTCAGGCCTTAAATGGGGATAAGCCACAAAAGAAGGATGCAAGAAGATTGTCCTGATGCTTTGTTTTGTGTTTTCAGCAGCAGGCCAGGCAAAGTGTGGCTCAGTGTTGGAATCACCAGCAAGAAAAACTATTCGGCTGGTGAAATCTGCTCTCCCATTTTTTTGCAGTCATTATGTCTAAAATACGAGCATAAATAAAATCCACAAATCCATAGAACACATTCTAAGACATAGTATCTATTGTAAAGTTGAAAAAAACCCCAGGTGAATAAACATGTTATATTAAAAGATTTATAAATTAAATGTGATACAGGTTAGGCTTTGTGTCTAAATGACGTTGTTCGTCACACAAACACACACACTTTGGTGAGAAAGCATGAACTGTTTATTACAAAAATCTGACTCAATTTTATAGTATTTCTACAAAGACAAGGGATTCGGGAGAAGGTTGACACGTCTCCTCATCCCATTGGTCAAGACAACTGTCCATCAGCTGTCCATATCTCTAAGAACAGGAATGTAAACTTTCCTTGATTTTATGAAAACATTGCTTCTGTTTATAACACCCATGTGTGAGAACCAACCGAACTATGAAAACTGTGAAACAGAAGAGAAGGCTGAAAAATCAGGGCGACATCTACGATACATCTTCCAATGAGTAGATGGATAAAAAGCACTATGGTGCGCAGACATATAGATGTGGAAAGTAGGCAGTTGGATGAGACAGATAGTGACATAGACATTGACAAACTGAAAGCTTAGTGGAAGGATGTGATAAGAAAGAGAGAAGTTCAAAATGCCTCATGCAAACACTGTTTTGCCTCTCATTTCCTGTGCTGAAGATGACAATTAAACAGTCATGCCTGCACTGTTCAGTTCGTAGTGCGCTGCTGCACTGATTGCATCTGAGAATTCTCTCTCATGTTTTGTTTAAAGTGCAAGTTCTTTAGAGAGGGACTGATTATTAGGATAACAGCATGACAAAGAGAAGAATGGCATTGACCCTGCATAAAGACAGTGCTCAAATTTGAAGGCATTACCTTTCTAATAATCCTCAGGATGTGCCTTACCAGCACAGAGCACAGCAGCCCTATTGTATCCAGTATTAGACATTTAATTTTAGGAAACAGGAAATCTGTTGAATAGAGAAGAGAGCAGAGTAAAAAGAATGTTTAGAATCTAGGAAGCAAAAAGTCCTGTGAAGAGAGATGGAAGGAACGGGGATTGTTAGAGATGATATATCTGTATTTCATATCTGCATGATATGAAATATCATAGCAAAAGGGAAGAGAATAACACATTATGCTAAACCAGAGTATATGTAGAGCAAAACCCAGAGGACTTAAATTTCAACCAGGCAGTTTCATGTTAAGCACCTCTAAAATCTTTCACTTGTAAATGTAGCTAAAATGTGAAACAGGCTAGTTGAGAGACTGTGAATTCTCCATCCTCAGAGATTTCTAGGACAGATTAGACATCATCTGAAAACGATACCTGTCGTTTCTGACTCTGCTTGTGACCTTAGGGAGGTATTTCAAATACTATCCAGCTTTACATAGGATAGTGCTGGATCTATGGTTGGTTTCTCTAGATCTCACTATAACAATCCGTATTTATAACTACAGTAAAAACAGAAGTCTGATGGCTACATGGATAACAAGGTGGGAAATCACTTAAGTAAGGCAGGTTACCACTTTATTGATGTAATACACTGGTTCAGGGAGGTCTCACTGCAGAAGTTTCAGTAATTATAGAAGATCCCACAGATTCTTAATAAGTATACCTATAAAATTAAGGTTCCTCTTTGAAACTTGTCTAGAATAAGGTTGTCCAACAAAAAGAAACTCTCAGACAAAGACTGCTTGCCTGATCTTACATATACATGTAAATATTTACCAATTAAAAAAGTTCATAAGCGAAATCTCAGATCCCTTTATCTAGGTTGTGCAGCATGTGGGCTTTTAATCCTAGTTTTACATGTGTAGATAAATGAATTCTCCACAGAAATGGCTAAACCTTGAATTCTACCACACACAAGTCAGGTGAATAAGTAGCTGCATAAATAAATTCAATTATCCTTATAAATGCGTTTCCATGATGCTGCAAGGCTAAAAATCTCAGACTTTGTTTGGGCTGGCATGGGAAATCTTTTAGACTCTGTAAACAGTATTTGTCCAGCCTGCATTTTCTTAACAGAAATCTTTGAAAAATTCTAGGAGGACTCAGCATCTAACAAGAGAAAGAAGAAACTTGAGTTATCTGGAACAATATTAGAAGAATGCGTAGGGATACAGGGGCAAAATTCCTTCATGTTTACTTCTACTGGCATGTAAGGATTTTTTCAAAAAAAAGAGGAATTCCAGTTCCTCTAGATGCATTTTCTTCCATGCTACATACATTTTCAACTTTAATGAGTATCCTCTCATAAATAAGTAGTCCTATCTCCTCTTTAGAGTGACACTAAGAAATGAGCTATTCATGCTTCAGTGTTTTCTAAAAAAATTAAAAAATTACAAACAAATGGAATTTTAAAATGCACATACTTCTTTATGACAGATAGCAACATTGAAGACTAAAATTAGCAATTTAACTTTGTGGCTCTTCAAGGACTTCTATACTCCTTTGTAAATTATACTGGTCTGTTTTCTAGGGTTTGTTTTTTACTTTCAATTGTCAGACTTTAAATCAAACTGTAAAGCTGAAATAAAGATAATTTAAAGTAGGCTTTTAAGTGTTGCAGTAGTTTTGCAGCTAGTATGAGCTCCATTATTGTCTCCATTATAAGGGAATAACTAGACTGAATGAACTTTTTATAGCCACCTCTATGTTACCATTTGAGGAAGTGCAATAACAACATCTTCGTTGTCATCAATTAATAGGATTGACACAGATGAAAATTATACTTGCTGATGATCTCCTAGATTGAAAACACGAAAACATCTTCAACTCTTTTCCAGTCACTACATATCTAAACGGCTGTGCTTGGAGGACATTTTCATGACTTGTTCAACATGATGGACAAAAAAGAAATTATTTCATTTTTTTAAGTCCCTAGGAATTATTTCAATGTCATGACACCCACAGCTTTTCACAAAACTAAAGTAGGACTCTGTAAGAGGAGAACCTACGAGCTTTGATAATCTATGCAAACAGCTCTATGGGCATGAGTTTTTTCTGGTTAACTACCAGCATTTTCACATGCACGACAGTAACTGGCTGTTTTGAGGAAGCTGGACTTGGAGGAATAGCTTATGTACTAGTTCTGAGCACACATCATACCTGTAAGGGATGAGAGAGGGCTACAGGACAGGACTGCTGCAGGACTGGGAGGCCTGACCAGCTGTGGAGGAGACCATTTCCCTACTATGAATATTAGAATCTTTCATCTTGATGGGCTTGGTGCTCACTGGGAGAAGAAGGTTTTAATTTTGTCATGGCTACATGATAGCCCAAATCTATGAACTCTGGGAAGGTAAGTGCCCTTTTTTTCATGTTATATACGTGTACAGAAAACCACACAATGAAAAGCCAGTGTCCAAAAAGGAGACAGAGGAGTCCTGCAACTTCATTCGAATAAAGGGAGAGAGTCCACTGAGGCACACGACCGCGGGGTTTTCTCTCTCGGGGTTTCGGAGGGCACAGCCTCTTTTTATCCTAAACTCCCGCTGAATGTTGTCCTCTTCCTTTCCCTGTCATCTGAGGTAATAGCTATGTACAGCCTTCCCAAACTACCTAGCACATGTCGCTCTTTATACCTACTATTTTACCCCGAAGTTCAGATGTTCAGGCTTGTGCAGACCCACTTGCCAGTTTTAGGAGCCAGGCTGTCTGGGCTCTGCAACAAACCTGATGCTTGAAGTTAGTAGAGACATTAAGACCCATTTCAAAGACGTTAACACGCATCCTTTCATCCATTGAATTGTTGACAATTGTAAAGATATTAGCTAGGAATTTCGTTTTAGCAAGTATCACAGGGAAGCAATTCCCTGAAAGTCAGGGAGCTCGAAGCTGCCCTGCAGCCACTACCAGAACAGCTCTGCACACTCCACTCTCTTCCACAAGATACTCTTGGAGAAGAGGGCTGTTGAAACTGAGCCTAGAGGTCATACAAATTATCCTAAGAGACTCAAATGGCCCTTGAGCCAGAAGCCAAACTGTCCTGAACGATGACTTTGTAGTGCAGAAAGTGTTCCTTATTTTGACTGAGAGGAGGTCCCTACCACATACCTTGATAGTTGCTTTGTGTTTCCCCGAGTAGTTAGGCCTGTTTCCCTATTTGACTAAAATTAATGAAGTTGCTGCCTGCCACATTTAAGTCCATGCATGTATCTGTAATTTATTTGCCTGTGCCTGTCAAATGAATATTATGTTATATATAGCACTGCGCTTTTTTCACCTAAATTGAGGGAAACCCAAGTGTGTTTTTACTAGGCAGGCTATCTAATTTGCCAGTACAAACTTCAGAATATTGAAATGCTGTGAAGATGCTATTGTCCACAGGGAAGGGGAAATGCTAATGTTACATGACTCACTTATCTCTGTGTATTTTAGCCAGATTTGTTTTGTTGAAAATTTTAGTCCTTTAAAATGTTATATATTTGCAGTATATATAATTCACGCACTGTATCTTTTACTTTAGGTCAGAAAAGCACGTTCTCAGGCTTAACCTATTTTAGAACAGTTCTTGCCTTCACATAAACACCAAGAAACAAACAAGAAGGTGCTGTATTTACTATGAGGGTCTAAAAATAAAGTTGTAAGGCTCTGTAAGTGAAGTTTTTTCTTCAAATGTAAAGCATTCAATGTCCTCGATGAAATGGTGAAGTCATGTCCACTGAATAAAATTCAGGACTGGCCAAAATAAAAACATCTCTTCCCTAGGTGACTGTGACTGTATGTGACACTATTTAAATTCTTTTTTTCTTGTTTGATTGAAGTACAGGCATATTTTTGGTCAGAAATGTGGGGGGCAAAAAATGATGATGATGATGTCTGGAAGATAAACTGGAGGGCAGGTTTTGTTTTTTTTTGCGGAGGGGAGGCAGGTTTTTTGTGCGTGTATGTTTAGGTATTTATGTGGGGGGGGGAGTTGTGGGTTGGTTTTTTTGGGGTTGGTTGTTTTTTTTGGTGATTGTTTTTTTGGGGCGGGGGTGGGGCATGTCATGGCCTATATCTACTAGATTGCAAAAACATCAACCTGCCAGTCAGTCAGTTGATTGCCAGGTCGGGTATTTTAGTTTTCTCACTGAATGCTCCCCAGCTTTAAAGCGTCCAGGCAGGGATAGTTTGGACAGTCACAGCTCTTTTTTTAAATGCAAAAATAAAAAAATGAGATTATCCGGAGCTCCAAAAGCACAGGGTGGTTTTCGAGTAAGGGGTTAAAACTACTTTTCACAACTCACAAAATTTCAAATGCAGACGGTGTATTTTTGTGGGAGGGGGTTACCGAAAGGGAATCCTCAATACCAATTGGCTGCTCTCTATCAGCTGCAGCTGAGCTCAGGCTGCTGCTCAAGTGCGGTATTGATCTGAAGGGTAAATGTGTAGGAGCCTCAGAGCGCGATCCAGTGGTATCTGAGAAGGGAACCAACCTCTTCCCGCAAGAAAGTGGTTTCTACCTGCCTCTGCTGCCCGCGCCATCCGCGGTGAATGAAGGGGAACACGAGCAGGGGCAGTTCGTTGCCACAGCGATTGAGCGAGCGAGGTGCTGCCGCCGTGGTGGCTGCTGCTGCTGCTGGTCAAACGGGTGCTGCTGCAGCTCCATGCAGCAGGTAAGGCAGCTCTTCCCGGGAAGGGGGAGGCGGAGAGGCCGGGATGGCACGGCTGTGGCGGGGGGGCCCAGGAGCAGGCACCACGGAGCCGCCTCCGGAGCAGCGGCAGGGGCAAGCGCCGGAAGAGCCCCGAGAGCGCGCGTTTAGCAGCCTCGGTTCGCCGCTCATCCCGGCCTGGAATCGCAAAACTTCAATAAGTTCCGAACAAAGTGCGCGAGTCGGCGGTGCCGAAAGGGAGAGGGAGCAGTGGGGGGGAGGAGGGAGCTGCACCTTGCCCTCCCCGGTGTGCAGGCGCCCGTCCCTCGGCCCGGTGGGGCAGCGGCTCTGGCAGACACAGGTGCCGGGGCGGCACGGAGGGGTGGGTGCAGCCGCCTCGGCTGTGCTGGCTGCGCCGGGAGATCGGGCTGAGAGAGGGGAAATGCAGCCCGCCGAACTGGGCACGCAGCTAGAAGGGAAAAAATAGCTAGGAGATGGTGTGAAACTCGTGGGACTGGACGTATTTGGCGGTTTTTTTTTTCTTGGTTTTTTTTTTTTTTTTTTTTTTATGCTCAGTACTCTGTGTGTGTGTGAATGCGGGGGTGGGGGTGTGTGTGGATTTCTGCAGCATTGACGTTTTAGGTAATAAGGTTCAATTAAAGGAAAGAAGGTGAAGAATGTGAATTCGACTTGAAACAACTTTGAAAACACCTGAGCAGCCTCCTCCCTTAAAACTAACAAACCAAAAAGGGCTCTGCAGAAAAAAAAAAAAAAAAAAAAAAAAAAAAAAGCGGTGAGAACTAAAATATAGCCCTGACTCAAGATTTTCAAATGTGATCCATGATTTATCATTATAATGTTTCAAACTGATCTTTTATGAATTAGTCATGTGATGAACAGTATGACATGCATAATCTTTATACGAACGTTTTAATAGTGGGTTTTGCTCTGAATGACAAATCATGCTGCAAGTGTGCCAGCGATGTGTGATGGTACTTACCTTGAGTATATCACATCATTTTTGACGTGAATGGCTATGTGGCTTTGGCATTTCAATTCTTAATATTTAATCTGGAATAAGGAGGAGACATGTTGCTTGCATTTCAAATACTCATTTCAAAGCATGCTATGGTGTGGTGGTGATGATGGACTTCGTGTAAATTTCTGTGTTTATGGAGTGTCGGTTAACTGGGTTTTGATGGTTAACTGCAAATATCTGTACAGAGCTGGATAGGATCAATGGATGGTTGAGGTTACTGGTATTTCTTTCTCTGTTTTCAAATTCGAATATAAATAGCAAAACCCGAGCAATTCAAGAATACTAAGTAGGTCTTATAATGCACCTTTTGCTGTGTATCTGATTGCGTTTCAAATTCAAAGTAAATCAGTATTAAACTATTTCCATGAAACCATGCTTTTTATGAAATGAAACAGTTTGTCAGGACGTCTTTATTTCAGTCTTCTGAACATGTTAAACCTTTCATTGATCACAGTGTGTTTTCGAGAGGTTTCAAAGCTTTTTACAAAATATTTTCCCAGATCTGAAAGCTGATGGTTACATTGCAGAAGTCATAAGCAGTTAATTACTAAACTGATTTGAGTGCTCCAGAATATATCAGCGTGCAGACCCAAGTCTTCCAACACAACTGATCAAACTAGTTCTCTGATGTTGCTCTTTTTAGAGATTGAGGCCCTGTGGGAGATGGTAGGGGGAACAGATTCTCCTTTGGGGAAGCAATAAACAAAATACTTTGTTTTGAAAAGACTGTTTTATAAGCAAATTTATTTTGTCTTTCTTGCACCTATCCCATAGATAAAATTCATCGACAAGTTTGCTTTATTTTGATTAATTTGTGCCCGTCCTGCCCCCCTCCCTCCCGACTGTTCTGAATGTCAGGTCTATGGTATTTGCTTACCCACTGTGCTGGAGAGATCTCCCATAATTTCTATTCATAATACGTAGACAGAATTTCTTCAAAGTGTTCAATACTTTTAAATTTTTTCTTCCAAATATATAAGAAATAATATTTCAGTTGCAATGACATGCAATAGAGAATAGATAACAGAATAACAAATATAAAGGCTACGATTGTCTCGCTGTATGCAGTTTCTCATTTTGTATCCATCAGTTGGAGTTTTGTTCTTCTGAAGAAAAACATGACTTGTAATCAGTATTCAGAAGAAAAACAAATGCTTATTTTGCTTTCTTTCAACCTTAAATAACCCATTAGTTCAATAGTAGTGCTTGAGATGATTAAAAAAATTTATAGGTTAGCAAATTCCTAAATTACTTTTCCTTAAGTGAGTTTTAGATTGACAGCTTTTTCAGTATTCACATTATTTTAAATATTTTGCAGAAGGGAATGGTTTTGAAATCACTGATACCTGTGTAATAGGAAAATGTCATGATGTTTTTTATCTGGATGCTACTACCACAGTATCGTAAAAGTTATAAATGTTTCATAAAAGGTTGCAAAGTTGTGCTTAAGTATTTAAACAGTTATCACGGAATTAGAGAAGGGCATAACTTACATGTAACTGTGCAAAGGATCATTATCTATGTTTTTAAATATTCCTATAATCACCCCCAGCTCAGGTAAATTGCCCTTAATGTGTTCAGAGGATGTGCTAGTGCCACATTAACTCTCCTAAACTATTCTGACATGGACATGCAATGTGAAGTCTTACTGTAAAACAGAGTAGATAAAGTCAGGGTGGAATACTGCGCAGTCTTCATGTAATGAAGCAGAGACTTGGGGTGGGCACACAGCCTGGTGTTGGCTGTAGGAGGCAGTCACTGAAGTGCATGAGAACACCTCAGTGGTGAGGAGTGGGGATCTCCTCCCCTGCCCCGCTGCAAAGCTGGTAAAGCACTCATCAATTCCTGTGCGATGACTTGAGTCTTAAATTATAACAAGAAAGATTATTTGGAGCACCCTTTTCTCATTAGGCATAACATCATAAATACCAACATTCTTGAGAAATCCATCTAAAGGGAATTTCTGCACATATTTTTCTTTACGACAGTGTCTGCCCAGAGGGATCTCATACCTTTCGCTCTGGCATGTATTGCTTTTACTTGCTTACATAATCCTTATGCTTTTAAAGATTATGAGAGAGTGCATGTGCTCATTACAACTCTTTTCCTTATTTTCTAGCTATAATAAAATAATCTGAAGCAACAAAGAAAAATAATATATTTCAAGTTTGGATATATTTATTTTAAAAGATTTTTTTTTTCATATATTCTACTTCTGATTCCAACAACATATACCAGTTTTATTATAAAAATAGTCAAAGTTTACTATAACCTTTGCCTCTATAGCTTATACTTCATTACCAGACAACATTATTTATTATTATTAATACTTATATTATTATTTGACAGTGTAAGTATTATGCTGAGTACTGTGTGAAATCATTTTGTGACGACAGCTGGCATTTTGATTAAGTTACAGCAGTTGTCCCATTGACAGTCATAAGGCTTTGAAAAATGATTGTGTATACATATTGCTGTTGAGCATCTCTCCTTTTAGGAATACCAAATTCTGTTTTCAGAATATTTTTCTTAATATTGACAAACAGTGGTACATGTGTGTGCTTATGTACTGAGCATATGCATGTCCAGAAAAGGACAACAAAGCCCCTGAAAGGTCTGCAGCACAAGTTTTATGAGGAGCAGCTGAGAGAGCAGAGGTTCTTTAGCCTGGAGAAAAGGAGTCTCAGGAGAGACCTTATCACTCTCTACAACTGCCGGAAAGGAGGCTGTAGCCAGATGGGGCTGGTCTCTTCTCCCAGTCAATAAGTGACAGGACAGAGGAAACAGCCTATAGGTGCACCAAAGGAGATTTAGATCGGATATTAGGGTAAGTTTCTTCACTGAGAGTAAGGTCAGACATTGAGACAGGCTGCCTAAGAAGGTGGTGGAGTGATCATCACTGGATGAGTTCAAAAGGCATGTGGATGTGTCGCATTCTGACAAAGTTTGGTAGTAGAGCATGGCAGAACTACATTAATGGCTGGACTTTATGATTTTAGACCTATTAAACATTTTTTGAAAGGCTAGAAAAGCAACTGTTCAAATTTAGTGTGAATTGTTTTAAACAATAAATTTTTTTCCAGTATGTTGCTGAGTGGAATCACCATATTTTAATCTTATTTCCCCATTGTCATTCATTTCTGACAGCTTATATATTTGAACCTATGTATTAAATACTCCTAATAAAAAACACAGGAGAGAAATACAGAACAAAAAAAGAATTAAAGCTGATGCCATAATGTCTTTGATTTTTCTTAATTTAACCCTGGCTTTCTATTCATGTGTTAAGAGAAGAAACTCTAATACCTCTACATTTGTCTGCTGCCCTTCAAATCATATGTGTTTACTTACAGCATCAGGATCTTTGTTGGTTTCCATGCTATTCATTTGCAAAGCACTTTGAGGTATCTTGAATGTAAAAATTGTTATGAAGCCAAGTACTGTTCTTTTAAGTGACCCATAAAAATGCCTCCACTTAAAGCATTTTTATGTATACATCAGTTTGGGTGTGTTTATACATACCCTTTAAATGAAGTAATTTTTATAAGACATTTTAAAATGTGAACATGATTTGAGTTTGTATAGCACATTGACTTGAAGCAACAAATAGACAAATGCTACTAAGAAGGTATATTTTCTGAGGTGTTATGTTTTCTAACTGCATTATGAAAAATATCATGTGATCTTTGCTTTTTCTTAGGTACTTGACTGTTCACTAAAGGAACTGGAAATAATGTCTATTATAAGAGATGAAACCTTTTTTCAGCTCTAGATTTCACTTTTAGAAAAGTCTTTTATGTGGACAAACATCTACAGTCTGCTGTGATATATTGGTTTCTCTCTGTGTATTCACTGCTACTGGCCTGCATTTAGGAGCTGTATGATACTTATAAGTGGTTGTGTCATAGTAGTGGAAATAAAGTTTGGGTATGTTTTCACATATGTGTTGTTTTGTATTTTGATACTATCAGATTTCACAGTGTAAACCTGACAGTGTGCTTACTTCTTTAAGGGAAAAATTAACGTAAAAGGGTACAGATTCTGTCATCCCTCATTAATACAACTTGCTGCTCAGAGACCTAAATTTCAAGAGATGGTTAAGTCTGTCTCATTTTAGAATGCCACCTAAGAGTCTGCCTAATATTAGGAGATAATTCCCTTATATGTCAATATGGTTCTAAGAAGCTGTCTGCTTAGGAAAGTACTCTTTTTCTGTGAGACATAGTACAAGATATTAATCACCTCTCATCACTGAAAAACTTCCATTGCTATTGAATAAAACAACGTCAAGGCATAATATTTTGGCCTCTTTGTTTTAAAAGACCCTCTTTCCTAATTTCATTGCTCTTTATTGGTTTATCTTGGCTGATTTGTTTTCTTCTGTTCAGTGGAACTAATTGTGAGGTACTCTGAAATTGCTACTTTTCTAAACTCCAGAAAGGGATTGCATTTCCCTGACAGATCAAGTGAACTTGTCATGGCTTGTTATACCTCTTTTTTGAAATGTTTTAACAAATATTTTGCTGCTTTTTCTTTTGCTTTGTGTTTATTCTCTGCTTTGTCTCAGCACATATGTTCTCAATATCTACTATAAAATTTCGTTATAAACTGAATTTTGAGATGTCCTGACCACTGCTTCAATGTAGGCACTCCTATTGCACTTACTGTCTTTTAATTCCCACTGTCAGTTACTGAATGACAATTTTTTTTTTTCCCCAAACATCTGTAGCAGTCAGAGGTGGTAGACTGTGCAATGCCTTCACACATAGAAGTAGCCTTTTTTTTCAGTTCTGTTCTGTACATTATGTCTTTCTTATAAACCACTGAAAACTTTGACAACAGCATGAAAAGCAATGAGATGTCTGTGGCATTAGAGATGAATTTTAAAAATTACTTCAGCCACACAAAAACACTTCAAAACAATAAAATGGATCTAATGGATAATGTGTTAATGATCTGATGGATTGAACTGCATAATAAAAACTAATGATGGTAGATAGGTTTTATTTCTCTTCTTCTACCTTGGTATTATTTCCCTATCTAAAGTTAAATAAAAGCTCTTTGCATCAACTTTGCTGTCTTTGATGGAAATAGCCCTACTTCTGGTCTTTGTCAGAGAAATAAAGCTGTGTGATTCACTGAAGAGACAGCTCAATGATCAAGCGTCACAGTCTTGATTCATCAAAATCTTTCACGTTGTATTCTAGTAGTAATTATTTATTCCTGTAGAAATTTGCATTGAAGCCAGTTTTTTGGCTAGGTTGATTCTTTAGGAGCACAGTGCAGTAATAAATCTGGCTTAACCTTGGCTGGAGAGTCCCTCAGCCACAAAGCTTGTACTCTTCTATGGCTGGCAAACAGCAGTCTCTGGCGAGGCAGAGAGTATTGCCTCTATGTTACTGCTCTGCTTATTACATACCTGCTGCTAGGGCTTCTTTTGGGAGTTGCTGTTAATATGATTTAGGGAAGCCCTGAAATTGAAACCAGTGCTCTTTAATATCTTCATCAATGACATAAACAGTGAAATCAAGTGCGCCATTAGCAAGTTTGCAGATGGCCCCAAGTTGAGTGACCCTGAAGGACAGGATGCCATTCAGGCAAGCTCAAGAGGTGGGCCCATGAGAACCTCTCGTGGTTCAACAAGTCCAAGTGCAAGGTGCTGCACCAGGTTCGAGGCAATCCCAAACGTGAGTACAGACTGGGAGCTGAACTCATTGAAAGCAGCCCTGTGAGAAGGACTTGGGCTGTTGGTAAGTGAAAAGCTCCATGGCCATGTGTGCTTGCAGCCCAGAAAGCCAAATGCATTGTGGGCTGCATCAAAAAGAAGTGTGGCCAGCAGGTTGAGGGAGGTGATTGTCCCTCTCTCCTCTTTTCTTGTGAGACCCCATTTTGAGTACTGTGTCCAGCTCTGGAGTCCTCAGGACAGGAAATATGTAGACCTGTTGGAGTGGGTCCAGAGCAAGGCCACCAAGATGTCCAGAGGACTGGAGCATCTCTCCTTACACAGACAGGCTGAGAGTTGGCGTTGATCAGCCTGGAGAAGAGAAGGCTTCATGTAAATCTTTAGCGTCTTTTCAGTACTTAAAGGAGACCTATTAAAAGAGGTACAGTGACTGTTTTTACAGGCAGATATTGATAGAGAGAGAGAGAATGTTTTTAAACTAAAAGGAGATTTAAATTATATGTTAGGAAGAAATTCTTTACCTTTGAGAATAGTGAGACACAGGCAGGGGTTTTCCAGAGAGGCTGTGGGTGCCCCATCCTTCAAAGTGCTTGAGGCCAGTTTGGATGGGGCTTTGAGCATCCATCTGATCTAGTGGGTGACATCCCTGCCCATTGCTGGGAATTTGGATCTAGAGAATCTCTGAGGTCCCTACCAATCTTAACCACTCTACATTTTTATGAAATACTGGTATTCATTCTCTCTTTCTTCTGATAGCATAATATCTTGGTAATAGGAGCAAAGACTAATTATATTTATAAATAAATATCAGTATAAAAGAAAGAAAAAAAAAAAACCAACAAAATTTTGCCAACTGTGGATTCCAAAAGCTCATCCATATAAGCCAGGTGACAGGAATGAACTTTTCAGGACAATGTAACTATTATTTCTACAGTGTGCAACTCAAAAGAAAATGAATTAGGTGTCATGTCATTTGTTTGGCTATGACAGAGATGATCAAAGAATAGGTTGCAGCTTTTTTTGTACTGTATTCATTATGCTTGTCGTAAGCAGTTGTGTTGATTTCTATATATTCTTCCCTAATTTTTTAGTTGCCCTTTTACATTGAGAGAATGCATTTTTATTCAATTACTAGATCAAATAGAAATGAAAAACTCATCAGTGGCCCACATACAATCCTAACAGTTTAAGGGTAAAAATCTTCTACCTATAAAACTCAGTATGCTATTTATATTTTAGAGACAATCATAAATATCATCAGGGAGATTCCAGAAATACAAGTGTAAGTCAGACTTCAAAGTTAGAGGAGGTTCTGATACAGCCACTTGCTCAAGCATCTCACATGCTGCAAAGGCTGCGTGTGGTTCATGGGGACTTTGTTATTATGCACAGGAAAGGTGTTTCACTGGATTTTTTTTCCCCCAGCTGTGGAGTGAACTGAATTGTTTAAACATGAATATGAATGACCTTCTTGAAGCTGTGACTGAAGAAAAAAAAAAATGCATGCCCTTATACTTGGCTCTTGTCATTAAAAGCAGTATGCCCCAGTGAATTTCCATCAGGGGAAAGTGTCAGAAAGTCTTGAGGAAGTATGCAGATAATGAGTATATAATTTGAGACTATCAAAAGAAAAGTATGTCCCAACAAAGAATATAACAAAACAACAGTGTACAGTAAGGTATAGTAATTTATTCTGGTAAACCTTTAGCAATGTAACCAAAATTACTCTTTGTGGATGGCCTAGAATTCACAAAAAGTGCTACACCACGCAGTCCCTTAAAACACCTTACATATTCTTGGAACAGCTGTTTAACAGAGTCACATAGTAAATGGTCACAGATATTTTTCAGGGTAAAAGGGAAGAAAGTGGAGGCTAATCATCCGTCCTTCCTAGAAGGAAGTAGAAGTGTTTTCAAGTAATTACTAATTTCTCAGTATTTAACAAGTTCTTTGGCATATGCTCATCTCAAGTTATGCAGTTCTTGGAGAAGATCTCCTGTTCCCAACTCCGAAGCCCGTTCCTACCTTTTTCAGGTACAACTGGTTTGATAGTGTATAGTGATTTGATTAAAGGCTTCATTTATTTCCTTTCCGTATTGCAAAGAGTTGCTATAAGATTGCAGCTATAAAAATAAAACAGGTTTTTTTTGGTGAAGGGATATATAATTTGTGATTTAAACTTGATTTCAGGAATGTTTAGGGGGAAAATAATTCCTTCCTTATTTATGGTGCAGCAGTCTCAGAGGATGTCCATATTTCCTTGTTGGATCCATAACTGAATAAAGCTGCCAGGATACCATAAAAAAAGGAGGGTCGTGGGAATCCTTGAAAGGTTTGTCTTAACTGGTTTTAAAGCTCAGTCCTGTTATCAAAAGTGAACAGTGAAGAACTGGTATTAACACCTGGACTTATGTCTATGCAAAATCCAGAGTTCCTAAAAGTAGCAATTAATTGGTTTAATTCTGAAGCACAATGTTAATTTGTCATGTAGTGCTGATTCAGAACGACTGGAATTGCATTAATTTCCTACAGTCCCAAAGTCTTTACTCTTCGCACTATGAAAGTTTAAGAGGAACAACAAAAAAAACCCCAACTTAAATAAGTGTGTATTGGTTTAGCATAAATGGTAGAAAAAAACCCCAATTGTTGATCCGTTTTGGAACTGACAGCTAAGCTGGCCAATCAGGTAAAAAGTGTACACCCCTTGGGACACCGCTTAAATACAGGAATCTTGGGAGACCCGCCCTTTTTCCACGGACCCTCGCCATGAGGTAACATCGCGGCCGGGCCGGGAGGGGTCCAGGCCCAGGGCCCCGCCGGCCCCGGGAGTCCCCGGGAGCTGCGGCTGGACCAGGGCGGCCGGGTCGAGGCCAGCCCTCCGGATAGCCGGGTGGGCTCAGGCATCTGAGCTCTGCAGATGCTGCAGAGAGGGAGAGATGGCCCCGGCCTCCTCCTCCAGCCCCCGGGTCCCCGGAGAGCAACACCGAGCCCAAGCTAAGTTAAAAACGCACCCCATAAGACCGAGGGGTGGAAAAGGAGA
>WBMY01000380.1:172482-206078 GCA_013397315.1 Donacobius atricapilla | reverse complement strand
CTGGAAGCCACAAACAGACTGTGTCTCTTGTGGAAAGTTACCAGAAGAATCAGGAGGGACTTGTCTCTCTCAAAAGACTGAATGGAAGACTATTTTATTAAGTGCTACTGACTTAAGAGTTCTGATGTTTTGTCTCTTTGCATTGTTTTCGTGGAAAAGTAGATTGTTGCTAGGGAGGAGGGGGGGTGTTTTTGAGAGGGTTTCGTGGTTGGTTTGTGTTTGTTTACCTTTAGTGTATGTTAATAAATCTAACTGTTTCTATTTTTAAATTGAACCTGTTTTGCTTTTCTTTTAATCCTATTCCACTAAAATGAAAATTCGGTGAATGTGATAACCACTACAAAGTGATTATTTCCTTTTGTCTTTAAGACAAAACTAAAGTTGAGACACATAAGAATACCTTTCTATATATGTGTAAGTAAGTGTTTTAATGGAGTATTTTGAAATTATTCAAGTCTAAATTTTAGGTTTTCCCTTCATTGCTACCTATCCTTTAAAATCACACTTAAAGTCTCAGTTATACTTGGGCTGTATGCTCTAATAAAATATAAGACCTTGGAGTGTTAACAAATCTCTCAGCTTTTAAATAGACTGTGACCTATTCATTTACAGGGCTACTTCAATAAAGCAATAGCTCACTTAGGTTAATGATGGATCATGGTGTGATTCGATTTGCAGAGTGCAGACTTCCCCATTATCCCCTAATGTTTGTATGGGTCATGCTATCACATCCAAATAATGATTCATGCCACCCCTTGTTCCTGAAGATATCACAGTGATTACAGGAAAGCTCAGTGTGCTACTACACAAAGCCTTTAGGGTTCTGTTGGATGCTGTTGAATTATTCTTTTTGGCTGGAGCATGATAAAGCAGGGGAGTCTCAGGCTTCTCTGTGACACCTTCCTCTTGTGATTCAGTTGGCCATCTGGCTGAGCAGACGGGCTGGACATTTGCAGAAATCAGATCTGTCGCTCCCTGTCTCGTGTTTCTTTCTTTTTCCTTCATTTTGGTGAGGAAATTTAGCTGGCCCTGACCTGCTGTGACAGATTATTTACAAGTCAAGTGCCTTATGACTTCCCCCCCTCTACCCTCTCGCAGCTTGAGTTTCTAACATGAAGATGGAGCAATTTCCAACAGGAAGAAAACGTCAGTATTGTGTTCTCCTGTAGTTACCCACAGGAGACTCAGGCTAGTAGCTGCACTCAGAAGAGAAGAAAAGGATATGTTTTCTAGTTGTGAATACACTGCGAGTATCAACACAATTTCTTCTCCCAGTGTTGCCACATTGTCATTTACACGGAAGAATTGTTGTCACTTAGGCATAGCAATTCAAAGCAGTCTAAGTGATAGGATGAGAAGACATTTTGGCTGTGATTGTAAATGTTTGTACAATGCTCTTAAGGTTTATTTTTATTTCTCATTTTTGGGGGTGATCTGGGTTTTCTCACTCTACCACTGTGTTTATGCTGAATGACCATCAGGCTGCACACTGGTTCAGCTGCTGACAAGCTCTAAATATTGATAAATGCTTCCAATAAAACTGTCATAAACCTCACTAGCCCTAAACTCTCCTAGACATAAACCACTCCTAGTTAATATATAGTACAGCTAAAACATGAATGGGTAGAGGAATATTTTCCTTATTTTTTTTATCCAAAGATAGATGGAAATTAAAAAGATTAACTTCTTTGTTTTCTACCAACTGCACGTGCAACCTAGATACAGAAGAAATTGCCGTAAGAAAGAGTACTGTTCTTCAAGTAAATAAATTTTCTTGTAGCTGAATTTAAAGTTTCTCCAACAGCTTCTGTCACTAAGAGATATAATGGTTTCACTCAGTTAAAGAACATTTTTCTAAGGAAAGCCACTGACAGTGAAAAAAATCTTACTTGGAAGTACCTGTTAACATTGTTTCTTCCACTTTCTCTGCTTCTACACTTTAACAAACAGCCACATTCAACAGCATTAAGTAGTGATGAAATGCTTAAAAATAAGGGGTTTTAAAACCTGTTTGACGTTTTCTCATCCAGTCATAAAAACTTTTTCTAAAGAGTTTTGTTACTATAGAGGGAGTTGGTTGTTCAAATCAGGCATTAGAAATAGAATTGTGATTGAAATAATATTGCTATGTTGACCTGTTTGGCATGGAATATGGTAAAAGGATGGGAACTTAAAATATTTCATAGATTTGGCTCTCTTTATATAACATTTTAATTTTGCTTTAGAAGTATTATACAAGGACCTCCCCAGAAACAGTGCCAAGGATCTCAAAACTGTAAGCAGATTTCAAACCTAAATTAGGTTTCCCAGCTGCTTAGTGGTGTATACTCACATTCAAATAGTGAAAAATGGCTTTTGAAATGTGTACTACATTAGAACTCTGAAAAGTTTTATGCATTTTAATTTGCTGAGTGTTGCAGCAAATTTAGGACTTGAAAGTCTCGTGTGATAGCTGCCTGAAGCATTTATAGAAAGAGATTTTCTTCCTTTTGCCTCCCCTTGCATCCACATATAATGATTTTTGAGGATCAATATTGTATTCCTGCTTTTGGAAGCTAGAACTCATACAATTTTATTTCTGTCCAATGTTTTCCTACTTAAGTATGTGGGGCTTATTGGAATTTGAAAGGATATTCAAACTCACCATTTCCAGAGACAAAAATCCAAGGTCATTCTCTCTCCTTCACAGATCCCATTACCAGTGATACATTTATCAAAAAAAACTTGGTGTTTTAATCATATCTAAGAAACATACAGATTTAGTTTATAATCTGAATACAATGACCCATCCTTCAAACTCAATGGACTAATAACAGGAACATATGTGCTTTTTGCAAGCAAAGCAAAGATTTTTCACTAACTGTAGCCATAGTTATTGCTATGATCTACTAATTTTACAACAGAGTGATTTTTTGTAATGAAACAAAAAGGCACTTCAAGATTTCAGAAGTTTACATTAAAGCTGAAAATTGTAGGTTAAGCTGGCTGGCAGATATAATGCTAAAGCATAGGATTTCTCCATTTTGTTTTTATTTTCATCTCTGTCTTCAGTATGTAAATATAATGTGGTATATCTGTATCACTGTGTCCTTATTTTCTTTACATTGAGAACAGCCCAATGGAAACATGTCCTGAAAAAAACTCCTGGTTCTATTGTTATTTTTCATATAGACCAGTGGAATCCATCCCTGGAAAGAAGGAATTGTAAATGTTACCACTATAAAATATCTACGTAGGAATTTGTGAACTTGTTTATTTCCCATGTGAAAATATGTTCATACTTAAACCATTATTCTTTTTATTGTCTTTGAGATGATAGAATTAGGGTTCTTGTTTTCATATTTTGATATTTTAAATGGGAAACGAAGATCCTCAGAGAATTTAGGGATGTAATATCCTTCTGTTGCATTCTAGCTCTCAAGGAGAAGCCAAGTGCTCAGATTTTTCTTAGGGCTAAAGTTAAAACATTATATAGAGACTGAACCCCAGTAAGAAGCAATGCGGTGCAAGAAATTATGCTTTTTATGTCAAGTGCAAAGTGGAAAGCTTTGCTTTGGAATCTGTCAAGTATCTCTTGCCTGTGTCTTACCTAAATACCCGCAGACATGTAGATTTACCCCAGTCATGAGAAGCTCATTAAATCCTACTCTTAGACAGAACACCTGACAGGAAAAAATCTTCCTCTCACAGCTTCTCCTGGAATTTTCTTTCTGTCTTTATGAGCTTTTTCCTCTGTGAAAAATAGACTTTTCAAGCTTTTGTGGACTTAGTTTAGAATTATAGCATTAGGCTTTCTTGTCCAGTTAATTTAAAATTACATGGGAAATGTTATTTCTGCCTCAGATATAATTTATCCGTCCAAGAAAAACTTGCTGTCATGGTATATTGGTAAAAGGAATGAATAAGAGAGAAAAAAAATGACCTTATTTTGGTGACAGTAGTGCTTTTCTGATGACAGTATCATCGTTTAATTTCAATTCAATTTACTCATTTATTTATGCAATATATGAGGCTAGTCAGCACTAATGCTGTAGGTAATGTAAATTTATTTTTATGGTACAGCTTATTTTTGATACTAAGCATCTAGTCCTGGTGCCCTGTACTTCCATATTGTATGTGACAATTTCTTATTTTGAAACTTTTCTTCCCCTGTTAAAGTCACACAGTTGCAACAATAGATGTTGGCATAATGAGATTCTTATTAAAAAAAAAAGGGGGGGAATTAAACCAGTGGAATCATAAAATCATGGTGGTTTGAATGTTATCTAATACTAAGTAAATGTACAGTTGTGATGGTTCAGCTTTCTTATATGGGAAAAGTGAATTACTTTGTGAATTCTCGAGAAGGAATCAGTTTTTTCAGCCTAAGGATGAGCTGTAGAAGCCCTGGTCAAAAATTTCCTGAGGGAAATATTTTTCTATTTACAATTTGGTTTGTAGCTGAGGAAATCATTTTGCAAACAGAATTTGCTTTGGTAGGAAAAAAAAAAAGAAAAGAAAGAAATAAATAGTTGAAACAAAATATTCTGCAGACAAACGCATAAAAATTGAAAGCATTTAATTCAGAAACGTTAGATGACATTGTAGTTGTTGCCTCATGCTCCTTACTGAAAAGCAGAAACGCTATTTCTGTGTCCCTCCATGTAATGCGTTATGGCCTTGTCAGTCTTATTTACTAAGGACAGTGGTGATCTGAGAAACAGCATGGAGAATACAGGGAATAGGAGCAGTCCCATTAAAAAAATAGTAAGACTGTAAATCTGAACTATAAGATCAACAAAATATTTCAACTGGGCAATTTTTTGCAAAAATTATATTTTGTATTTTGGCCCCTCTTTTCTCTAAAAAGCAAATCCCTTTATTTTTACCATTCCTTAACTCTCATTTAATTCTATTTTAGTTCACATTTTCTGCGTAAGATTTAAACCCCCAAAGTATATTTTATCTGTTGCATGTGAACTTAATAATGTGGAAAGTTGTGTTTATCCATCTTCTTTATAGAGGTTTTCACCTCTAGTTTATTCAGCACTCAGTTTATTCTATTGCTTCTTCACTCCAGATCAAGACTTGGAGGAGTACAAGTGACACCACAGACTAAATTGTTGAAATTTAAGAGCTTGGAAGAATTATTAGGCCCTAGCTGTTGTCTGACAACCCAAATAATTATTTTAACATCAAGGCTTGATCCTCTTCTACACTTAGTGAAGAAACTGCACACTGTTTCGTCATTCTTGTAACAGTTAAGGCAGATTATTTTTCATCTTTCCTTGAGGATATTTATCAGATAGATAGCTTAATGTCGGTACTCTATGATTTCTTGACAGCTGGCCATAAAACCTGATAAATGCTCCTGCCAACAAAACAACACGTGGGTTCCAAAAAAAGTTTGTGATTTTTAATAAGGTAGATAATTTGATTGATGTGCAGTATGCATTCTAATTACAAAAAAAAAAAAAAAAGGAAGAGGAAATTTGTCACTTCCCCATTCATTATTCCTTAATTAGACTACAACTAATCAGGATTTATGATTGGCTAAAATAACCCCAGATTTAATTTACTGCACTACAGACAGATAAAAAAAAAGTCATGAATATCTCACTGCCAAGACACCACAAAAGAACAAGGAAATAGGATGAACCTTGAAATATTGTAAACATGACTCTGTCTGCAGTATCTCAGATTAGTAACTTGTTACAGCAAATTAAATGCTCTCTTGTGAAATAACAGAGTACATTTTTTTTCAATATGCAATATTTATATATATTCTGAGTACCAGAGTAGATCAGTGCTGCATGTGAGACCAGTGCATTTATTTTGGTTTTGGCTTGTGTAAAAAGCATTTTGCATATTTTACCTAACATCAAAATATGTCAAATGGGCCAAATGAGAGGTGATAATAACACAGTTCTGACATTGTTACAGCTTCATTGTGGAGCCGAAATGTAGAATGCAAAACTTCATTTAGATGTATTTTTTTCTCTAAGTCAGCTTTATTCTACCAGTCTGTGTTCGCTGTGGTGTCTGCTGTGTGCTTCCACTGCTTGCATTGCTGGTCTCTGTTTTAATGTGTGTATATTAGGGGAAGAAGATAGGACAAAAAGAGAGAGTAAATTTTCCTTATTATGTTCTCATTCGTGCTCATTTTCTTACATGGTGACATCAAAGTTCCTTGTATCTCCATGATACCAACATGTGCATATGAAAACCATATATTTGTTTTAATATGGGAATCTGCTGACTATGCAGGCAAACACATCAGGTGCCTGTGCTGCAAGGTGTGGAAAAAGTCTGATCAGTCAAAGTTTGTTCATCTTCTGAAGTGCAAATACAGGAAAAGAGAGATAGGAAGAAAGAAGTCAAAACAGAAGTTAGCATGATGGTTAGCAGTTAAGGAATACTTTTGGTATGTGAGAATGTAAAGTTTAAATCCCTGTTTGCCTTGGCTTTAACTCATTTTAAGTAAATAACTTCACCTCCATATTTTACAATTTGAGTCTCTCCAAGGAAGTGATTTAAACTTTTCTAAAAATTAAAAGATCATTGGGAGGGATAGGAATTGTAAATTACTCAATAGCACAGTGGGTGGAATATTTACCCATTCTTTCAGAGATAGGTTGGGTTTCTGTTCTGAATTGATCTAAGCAGAAGCTTTAGATCTTGGTCTCCCTAACTCTCAGATGAGTTGCCTTCTGCAATATTAGTTGGTCTAAAATTTATATAGATGATTCAATATTGCCTGTGAGGAGTGTTTCTGCTTGAAATCTGAAAAAAAAAATGTGAGTACAAAAGATACATTTAAACTATTTCTTTACTTCCTCATTCTTTTTTTTTTTTTTTAATTATTTATTTTTGAGTTCTAGTCTACGGGATGTGTTTTGGCTGCATTTATTTTCTCTTCTATTAGTGTAGATGCAAAATGCTTCAAAAATAAAGGCAGACAGTGAGAAACTGTAATCTGAAGAGCTGTAATCCTAAATTTCACAGTGCAAAAACTCTCAAGGTCCTGGCTACAATAAAATCAAGTCATTGAAAATGCTTGTCTCCTTGTAATACAGCTGCACACAAAAACAGCTGTTGTGACTCACTGTGGGCTCAGCAGCAAGCCATAGGGTCATTTTTATTTCCTTTGATTATATGTCTTGTAATTAAGTAGGTTCAGTGCGTAAGATTGAGTCACTGGGTACAGTCAACCATTGGTTCTTACTGCCTTAAATAGCATATAAAAATGATCAGTTCACTAGGCTTTCATTGACAAAGAATCGCTGAAAATGGCAGAAAACTCTGTACTTGTCTCTGTTTCTTCAGTAAGATTCTTTCTTGCCTGCTTTTCCAGGCAGAACTTGTCCATGATGTGCAGGGCATCTTTTCTGTGTATGTGTGCACATGTGAGATCTCAGCATCCTGCTAGTCCTGCTACTGCTGTTCTTATTATCCCGTTTTCTTCTTTCCTTTTTTTTTTCTTCTAAGCTTTTGATTATTATTTTATTTTGTTTTTTCTTTCTCTTTTTCTTCTATTTTGTTTTTTCTCTATTTCTTTTCTTCCATTAATTCTACCTCTCTGGTCTTTCTGTATTTTCCCTTCTCCCACTGGAAAGAGGTAGTGTAGTTCAGTAATGCTACTGATTTAAGGAACCTTCTGCTTCATGCCAAAAAAGCTGGGTCACATCTGCAGCAAACAATAGTTCTCAAATGCATCAGATAAAGGAAAAGAAGCCTGAGGCTTCATGTAGCACAAAAAGCTGGAATATTTTTGTAGTGAACTTCATTTGCATCATGCTTGTACCTTAGTAGACATCTCCTATTTGATTGCATATCTGTTTTCACTTCTGTACTTTGTAGCTATACACAATTGCACCAAGGAATTGAGGGTGTGAAGATGCATCTAATCTCTCTAAATATTTGTCTGTAAAGACGAGAAAATGTGTATATATTTAATGGACATTGTGATGGACATATGCATATATATGGACTGTTCTATGAGAAAATTATTTAAAGGAACAAGCTGGAAACTCCTAGATATAAGTATCAATACATCTGGATTTCTGCAAAAGTTCTGATAACATTTTATTGTGCAAAGCTGACTCTTAATTCTGATGATTATTAAAGTATTATGTATTAGAATCTCGTCATTACACAAGAAATAATTTCCTAATGAATTTTTCATTATTGAGACACTTTAATAATTGGCCAACCAGCAAAGAAGAAATGGGACAGCCTATCTGGGCTAAGCTTAGACTTGTATGCTTTTTGAAAGGTGGAGAATTATTTTCATTATGTTCATTTACTTCAGGCACCTCCTGCTTGATCTTGGCAAGACTTGCAATGAGGACTTTTACAATATGATTTCAAGGAAAATAGATGCATTTGAAATTTCCACACGGATTCATACATCTCAGCAGTCCTTAAAAATGACCGGTGTTTTATTTTTTGAAGAATTTAACTTATTTCTGTCAAATATGCAAGCTCTGTTTTTATCCTGATTGTAGGGAACTTTTGAATGCTTTCCAGGTGCTGCTGTGTCTCTTGAAAAACTAAAACAATAGCTTTGCAAGTGATGCCATCTGCCTGCATCCTTTGAAATATGTTAACTGAAAACAAGTAGCTTTGGAAAAGGATTAACTGTTCCAGTGCCAACCATAGAGGCTGCAGCTATAAAAACCCTGGCCATAACTGGGGCTGTAGAGCCACGCAGGAGCTTCCCTGTTGTGTCGCTGAGACAGTGACTGGCGCAGCAGGTGGACTCCAAGGAGGTCAGTGGCCCTCTCAGACAAGAAAATCTGCACCAAATAGTGGCATAGATAACAAATGGTTTCAGTAGGTTAAATGTTTCATTGTTTCCTAGAGGATTTGCACAGGTGAAAAAATGAATGCTGTTTCCCATATTGCCAAACAGGATGAGACAAGAAAGTGCTCAATAGGGAAGGTGGGGAAGGAGAATCTTGTTTTGAACACTTAGCTGTGTGAATGGAGACTGCACAGAAGTTAGTTGATGAGTTTAAAATTGCTAATTGAATGTTCCAGCGGATACTTCAATTAAAATTCTCTCCAAGGAAAACTGTCCCTACTTTATTTTTCCACAAATCCTTTTTCTGAATTTGTCTTGTTCATCATATGAAATATGTTAAAATTTTGACCTATGCAGTAATTTGTTTGCATATATGGCTGACGCCTATGGGCAGTAACTTCAAATGTAAGGTTTTAATTAAATCAAGTGGTGTAATTTTACTGATGATAGCTTAAAAAAAGCTGGAAAGTATTTTCCAAAATATCTTTGACTTATAATATAAGAATATAATATCTTATAAATAAAATAAATGTGTAAAACTTCATATGCTACCTGGCATAATTACTTTTGGCATAATTCATTTTACTGTTTATCCATATGATGAAGATCAGATTCTTTCCACTTTCAGTTTAATCAAAAATCTGCAACTGATTAACTTTCCTTTGTCTAAGTTCTTCCAGAGTCCCCATGGCACCAAACAAAAAATAACTAGTTGATCAGCTGCCATTTATCATTTCTTCCTTTACACTGGCTTTTTCTTACCCTGAGGCATAATCCTGAGACATACACACAGTTAGGGATGATAAAGCTGCAGGACAGGGTAATCAAGCCATATAGATGTAGTGACACAGAAAATAGGTCCCCTGTGTTCTTTATGTGGCTTGATTTTGTTAAAAATCTTGCTTACACATTACAGGGGGTAAGTAAAGAGTAAAACAATGCAGACATGGTGTCATAAGCATGGATGGATACAGATACTACATACACGGTATATACATTAAAAAGCTAAAAGCATAGAAAAGCACAACATTGATAACATTACCAAATGGTTTGTGTACTAGGGATTACACATTATATCATATATCTGCATTTTGTACATCATATTCTTCCTGAAAAGTGGTATAGCTGGCAGCATATTAAATCAGGGTTTGTGACTGTGCAGGTGAGAGTCTATCTGGAACCAAAGAGTTCTGGGAAGGAGAGGTATCTTGGAGGACTTTGTCATTATACTCATTAACAGAGAAATACACTGCCCTAAATAGAGCATATATATATTTTTTTTCAAGCAGATGTGTCTGTTTTATAATTTATTATTACATAGTCTATGCTTCTGAAAATACAGCAGATATATTGTTTCAAGATGTCTTGTTTCTGACTCATTCCCTGGCTTTTTCTTCTCTTGATAAATTGAAAGAGCATTTTTTTATCCTCTGACAGCTAAACAGTATGTTGTTACAAGTATTCTTTCAGAAGTGAATATCTTCCACCAGCTTTAATGAGACCTGACTTAGTGACTTCTTCCAAGGTTTGAGAACGTATTTTTTGATACCTTTTCATACATATAAGTACGATACATACTTCCACCTTTCCTTGCTTACTCGTGCGCTTCTTCCATGTTAACAGGTGTATGTTTCTATTTTCCATTCAGTTTGTTCCTCCCATGGATTTAATTAAATTATGTTAGCTCCTAAAAAAGCATTATCCCTTACTTCTGTAAGGGATGCATTTAAGATCATCTTCCTTACTGTCTCCTACTTGACTTGCTCAAGTTATAGGTGGTAGAGTTATCCTATTTGGAACAGAGTAAGGCTTTCATAGATCATTAAATCTCTGTTGCCGTGAAAAGGTGCCATGAAAATAACTTTCTCGAGGAGGACTTTTATTAACAGTAGGCAAACTGAAATTCTATCTTTGGTACCTGGTATCATATTTGGTATAGTGTTCTTCTGTCTACAAGGGGCCAAGTGCTGTGAAAAAGAGAGGTAGCAGTACAACAGAGCTGATGGTGTGGCATCTAAAGAGTAACCACCAGGGTGCTTCTGCAAAGATAATATTTCAGTTAGCAAACACTGTACCACAGCTATCCTCAACACAGTGTTTGCCGCTGTGTCCCTTGGAGCTTTACACCTAATAGGGCAGGAGCAGAATAAAGACAGGCAGAGACGATAATGAGCCAACAGTCAAAGTACTACTTCTACAATAGTTCCTGTTCCTTCAGCTCACGTGAGTGTGCAAGCCTCGCTGTGCTGAAAAAATGTAAAGAGGAGAAAATTGTCGTTATTTTATTGTCTTTTGGACTTTAATTTGTATTCAAGCTGTCCTAATGGTTAAATTTCCTTGCTGGGGTTTTTATGCCTGCACTGTTGACTATTTGTATTTTTAATTCTCAGTTATTAGGGAACTTGTTATAGGGAGGACTGAGATGCATTTTACTCCTTTGAACATAACCTCTGCAAAGAAGAGGAACCTCTACATTCACTCAGTGCATTTGTGCAATATTGTTTCTCATAAAAAAGGCTATTTTTATCAAGAAAAAACAGTAAACCAGTTAAAATAAAAACATTTCAAGGCAATTTACCACACAACTATTAAGAATTCCTTCCATTTCTAGCACAATGCTTTCTAAAAATTATCAGGTGAAAAAGTAAAGATGCATAAAAGCTGCTGTTAACCTACAGACTATCAGTATATTAGATAAAAATCATTTTATTACAGTGTAATTAACTATTACATGTCTTTACAAGAAGATGAATTTTTTTGCATGGATTTACTTGTCCACAACAGTCTTTCTCATGCATTTCAGAGTGCTTAAAATGTGGTTAATTTGCAACTTAAATATTCAGTTGTTTTTCAGGCTCTGTGTTTGTTGATATGGGCTTAGTCTGTTACTAAACTTTTCAGAATTTAGGATTTGTGGATTGCGAAATTGAAGTAACAGAACTAGTACTCAATTTGGTACAGAACTGTGATGGACTTTTTACTTTTACTTGGGAAGAGAAGAAGTAAAATATATCCGTCACTGCACTGGACAGATAAATGTAACTACTGCTCTGTGGTATTAGAGTATCAGAAAAAAAATATTTATCTCTGAAAGTCTTTTCTAGCATTACATGTTATTTCTAACTTCATTACATCACCTTATCTGAATTTCAGTTACCTTGAAATAACTGCTGCTAAATGACCACTGAAGCTTAGCTTTATTAGAGGTCACAATTTTGAAAGCTTTTGGTTGTCTGAAAATACAGCTGTTGATTCTGTACTTGTTTCCATCAGTTTTTTAGTAGTGTCACTTGATGGAAGCAAGTAAGTTTTTGAGTTTTAGCAAATGACAGCAAAATCAGTTCAAGATCATTCTTACTCTGCATATAACTGGTTAAAAATGAAAAAAATCTTCATCACGCAAGAAGGGCTGTGTTTTACTATACTGGCAATTCTCAGCATAAGAAGTTATCTCAATTCTTATGATACAGCATCCACTAGCACTACAGTAAAGTCCATAATCCACAAAGCAGAGAAAGAGGACATATAAAGACGGGTTTTTTAGCTCAGTTTAAACCTGTCTTCTCTCCAGAGATAACAAAGGTGAAATACAATGTCTAGGTACACTTTCATTAAGATCCTAAAATACCTGAATGCCCGTGTCTCAGTTACACCTCTTGCTTCCCTTCGTTCCCCTAAGAAAGGCGCTCAAGAAGAGGAATAATAACCCTACAAAACTGTCTAAAACAGTTGGCATACAATCTTTCATAAGGGAACACATCTCTAGACACCGATACCCATTGCTAAGGTGCACAGGAATTTCAAATGGCAGCTAATATGTCGTATGTTCATTTATCAGTCCTAGCCTGCTGGGTTTTGGCTTATTAAATGTGTGATCTTGGAATCAGCTGCTACTGAAACTGCTATTGGTTTTACAAAAACATCTCTGAATCACACTTTTTCTCTGTGTACGTATTTGTGATATGCGAACTCTGAAAACTCACTTGATATAAATGCTCATTGTTCAGTAGGATATTCAGTTTCTTGTATTTCCCCTATTGATCTATTCTATAGAAACTTCCCTCAGCTTTTTCTTCAAATTAAGCAATCTTTTTCCTGCTTTCCCAAAGATCTCTATCAGTTTCTGGACTACATATAGTTACACTTCCTAATTTTTGATATGATAAATATTATTCAAGATGTACTTGTATATATTTATGTGTATATGTAGGCCAGGGACCAAGTGACATGGGAGACCTCTGAGAAAGAGAAACTAAGGAGGGTTTATCCAGTAATGAGTAAGAAAATGAGCAAGGAAGGCAGAACAAATTGTTTCTTCAACTGAAGAAGTTATTAGAGATGGTTTGGGGGCAACTGCACTATGTTTTCACTGTCACAGATTCTTGGCAGTAGCTGTCCTAGTTTCAAGCAGCTTGAAGTGTCTGAATTTATAGCTGGTGTGAAATTACACTCTGGTATCAGCAAACAGAAATACTGAGTTCAGATCATTCCTAAGTGCTTCAAAATCTAGAGCTCTGAAATAGATGTTTAGGTATCTAACTTTAGGCAGTCTGATTTGAAACTGGACCTATTATTTGTATATGTTTTGAAGACCAGCTGACAGTTTATCTCACCACTTTAAATCTCCAACATTTCAGACAGTTTCACACTGCTAGAAGGTATGATATTTGAAAGGCACTTTACTGTGTAGCAAAGCATTCATTCTTATTTCAGTGAAAGTTGCAATAAATTTGAAGGAAGTAAACAGATTTGAAATGTAATAGACTGACAGTTCACTAGTTATATCTGAAATACCTGACCATGAGCAGTCTAAATTTCAAACCAGTTTTTTATTGTCAGAGAATGTAGTTGGGTTTTAGCTGAAGGGCAACTAAATGGTTCCATTTCCTGCTCAGACCAAACTATTATTTTCTGGCACTATAAAGACCAGCATAAAATTCAATACTAAATCAATTTTCAGATAAACAGTAATAACACCATTGATTGTTATTTTCTTACATTAAAATTAAAAATTATTGTATCTTCAGCTACAAAATTCAAGACTAGAAACTATCAAAGTGGATATTTTCAGTTTTAATAAATATACCAACATTGAGGCCACAACAGCATGAATAAACTTGGAGCATTTTGGGAAACAGAGGAGAACTTGCAGCTCTCAAAGATCAGTCATGTTGCAAAGGTTTGAAGAATTCATGCTAGATACTAGAATTTCAATAAAATACTTTTACAGTAAAGATAAATTCAGCTGTATATTTTAAAACTATAATAAATTATTTATAATCTTGTCAAAACTACAACTTTCCAAAAACACGCAAATTTTGACATTGTTTCAAGAAAGGGGTCAAATTGACAGGTGTTTTTATGCTTTTGTTGTTTTATCAAAAACGCAGCCTTTACACAACTGTAAGCAAACTATTAATATACGGCACCTTTGACAGCTGGGATATTGTGTAAGACTTTTTTTATAAGGCATAGTGATACCGAATTTTGAAGTGGACTTTTCAGTAGCCTTTAAACAAGCAAGACATTTACAGGTGAGCAGGTTGTTAAAGTAAATTACCTCCCTTGCTTATTTGGTCTAGCAAAAGCCTTGTTAGCTGTCCTAAGTTCTTGTACCCAGATTGTTTTATAATGAAGTTATTGGAGAGAGGTGTGTACACCTCAACAGTGAACTAACCAAAAATTTTTATGTAACTCCACAACGAATTGCAGAGTTGAGGTTGATGTAATATTGCAGACAAAGCTCTTTTGCAGAGCCTTATGTACTAACTCTCTAATTGCATATATAAATATTGGTTTAAAAGGAGCCATCTTATTAAGAAAAAATAATGACATTTAAGAAGAATCCTAGAAATGCCAAAGCAAAGGTAATCTTGAGGAAATATTAATCTCCTCTTAATTGTTGCGGTCACAAATGAAATTATCAGAATGGACAATAACTAAAATGAGCTGGTTGGTTTCATGAATGTTTGAAGTGTAAATAGTATCAGCACTTTTAGCAGGGTGGCTGAACTGAGATCTTTTGATTAGAAAAACATAGTAGCATGGCCAAAATCCTTTCCTTCCTTACACTGTTCTTTTTTATGTGCATGAGAAAATCTTTATTTTGGCATAAAATACTTGCAATAAGACAATATAGCTGGTCAGAAAATGCTGGTATGGTTTCGGGTTTTATTTTTTTTTTCCCAAAAAACCAGGATATCCTTCAACAGGGATTTTCTCATGAACCATAGTCAGCTGTAGCATAGCCCACAAGTGTTACAGTACAGGCTGTGTGTGGATGTCTGTGAGAACAGTCATATGCAGGAACCAAAATGTTCACCTCTGATACACCAATCACAGGTTGAAGTATCGGTTCCAGATGGCAGAACAAGGACTTCGACTTGCCCTGAAGTCTTGAAATAGAAGACTTGAGCAGGAGAAATGCAAACATCATAGAAACAGAGTGCATTTCTTTACAAGAGGTGGTATTTAATTATTTTTAAAAGGTAGAAGAACATAAAATATAAAACAAGGCATTTGCTTCCAAGGTCTGTGGTCACAGACCTTACAGTGTATAAAATGAATGAGTTAAATCCTCTAGATAAATAAAGCAGACATTCATTCACCTGTGGCCCAGGTGACTGGCGTGACCGCTGTGCCCTTAGCCATACAAGCGCAAGGCAACACTTTTGTCTACAGGAAACAATGTATTGTATTTTCAGGAGTAAGCAGGTGACTGTAGAACATCCTGCCTGTTGCTTGTGTTGAGCAATGGAAGGAAACAAACGGCAGCTTTACATACTTAGACATAGCTGTAGGTCTTTTGTGTTTATGAAGCAAAATATTTTGAATGAAAATTCCTTGGATCAGATGATTTTGTTATCCTGCTTCACTAGTGTTATCAAAACCTTTTGCTATTTAATTCCAAAATTATTCTAAAATCTTACAGTTCTTATGAAACATCCTGCATTTTGGTCAGTTGTACTCAAGAGTTTCTATTTATTTCCTCCAAGTATTGACGTGAAACAGTTGTTCCAGGCTCAAATAAGTTTACTAAAAAAAAGAAAAAAAGAAAAAAAGAAAAAAAAATCAATGAAAAAAACCCCCAACAGTTAAAATTGCTTTTTGTCTGATTTTAATCATCAGTAGGTTGCAGATCCATTCCAAATCCCACTGAATTTGATGAGGTGACCTGCTTAAAGATGCCATTATGGCATATTAGGACATAAATTCTTCAAACAGAAGAATAATAAGACAGATATTAAAGTAAGTATATTAACACACTTGAAATGGCCAAATTAAAAAAAAAAAAAAGAAAAAAAAGAAAAACCAACAAAAAACTCTCCTATAGAATTGGTAAGGAAATATAACCCAAAAAGAAATTTCTAATAATTATGCTATGTACAATCTTACTTATCCAATGGATCTTGTTTAATTACTGCATTAATAATAAAACCACACTTGGCTTTAATTTTTTACTCTTGTGTATTTTGGGCAGTCAATAATTCTATATCTGTATTAGCTGCCTAAAATACTTGTGAAAATAAAATAACCTATTGAGTACTTGGACAAAAAACTGTTTGCCATTTGGTCGATCTGTTTGAATCTAGAAGACTGAGGCAGTGTTTTCACTTTTGCTATTTACTGCTAGTTGTCTTTGATGGGTACATAAATCAGGTGATACTATTTCAGCTTCCTAATTAGGGAAATGATATTATTTAGGGGGAAAAGATTGTAAAAAAAAAAAATCAGTAAATTCTTTATTTTTCATGCGTATATACTCATTATTCACATGTATTTGGTAGGAACTACTGTCAGTGCTCATGCATTTCATGTAGAATTATTGTAAATAAGATTACAGAGAAAAGAAAAGAAATGATGTCCTGTTTTGTATGGCACATTTTTTAGCAGAGATTTTCCATCTGATTTTCTTTTATGGAAGAATAAAAATCTCAAAATTTGCTACTAGGAAAACCTCACATCTTTCTCAGGGAACACCTGGTGCACAAATTGTTAAAGGGTGAGATGATATTATTGGGAAAAACCACTAAATGTTTGCCATGTTCTTACACTCTTTCCCCATGCACATTTTGTTGATTGCTGGAAGAGAGAGTACACTGACATAGGTGGATATTTTATTTTGACCCAACTATGTTATCCAAAGTGACAGTTTCCACCATTTCCCAGTCCTTTTATAAGGAAACTACTGTTCTATATTGTTCCTACAACCTATCCTCTGTACACAGCTCAGCATGTCAGTGACCTTCTCCAAAACTTCTCATGCTTGGATGTTTTCATGAGATTGATTTAGAAATTCTTCATGAATGAGATATGCTATAAGATCACAAGAACTTGGAAATTAGGCAAATCTTTTGGAATAAAGTATGAATAAAGCTTAAACTGATCTTAAAAATAAAATTCGTTTTCATGCCGAACCAAATTCAAACAATAAATGGAAATATTTAATGGAAAAAATTATAGTTAAAACTATTTTTTTTCTGGGTGCAGAAAAAATGTTGAGTTGGTATTAGTTTTCCGTTATGGTGGTTTGTCACTGGTAGCATTTTGACTTGAACAAAGATGGAAAACTGCAAGCTTAGCAGCTTGTTCCTCAAGGCTTCTGAAAGTATTTTCTCCTCCAGCAGATATTGTGACAAAGGTAGTACTTCGGGATCTTATATTCAACCAGTCCAATCCTATGTCATATCTGAAATTCACAAAGTTCATCCTAAGAAAGCAAATTGTTGGACCTTTATTGAGACTACTACAAGAAGCATTTGGAAGTATTTTAACTTGTTGGGTTGGCTGTTTGTCTTCATATTTATGTGGACTATTTCTTCTCTGTGCACCATCATAAATCATCTCTTCAAAATAGGTTCGTTCTCGTAAGTTTTTTTTTTTTTATTTTGAAATAATACATAATGCATAAAAATGTTGTTGTTGCCACTGATCACCTCCTCATTAATCAGAATTGGAGATGGAATGCACTGAAATGTTTCATTGCTAACGATACTCAGTGTGGTTTTTGTAATAAGAGATTAATTATCAATTTTTGTCTGACTTCTCAAGATATATGGCACTGATAATGCCTGTGGATTAAGTAGGCAGTGCTCTTAATTCATCCTTAGATAGGTGTTGTGCAACATAATTTACATATTTTCAAATGCTGCAAATCTCCCCTAGTGAAATAAAAATAAGTTATATTGTCTACTAAGAAAAGACACTAAAGGTTATAAAAATGTGGAAGAACTGAAAATAAATACTTCAAAAATCCATTTTTAGATTAAGGGCATTTTTAATTTTAAATAACAAGAAAGGCATTTTTAAAGTTAGGATTAACTTGTGCATGGTTGTCTCAGTACATTTCACTGGCAATACAGTAAAAAAATAAGTTAAACTTTCAAATATTTATTACTATAATTTTACTTGGTTCCTTGCTTACAAATGTATGTGCCTTTCCTGTCTTCCTGCCTTCTAATGGCATCTGGGTCAAAGGTATTCTGCAGATCATGGCTGAGGTACAATGATCTGTAATAGGGTTATAAGACTCTTTTGAGCTGGTAAAAAACCAAACTATTAGCAAGATATACAATCACAGTTCTAGCCACACATTAAGTATACATGTCCAGCTGTGGGAAAACATGAAACTTGCATTAAATAAGCATTTCTTCTCTGGTCTTAATATTTTTTAAACTAGTGGTATTTTTTTGGACTTTGACATTCACTTGAGGGACTATACCTTGTGAAACTATTGTATCTTATGTTCAAGACTGGATTAAACCTGTTCTAGTGGGAGATGTCCCTGCCCATGACAGGGAGGATTGGGACTAGATGATCTTCAAGGTCCCTTCCAACCCCTTAACATTCTATTATTCTATGCTTCTGTGAAATTAAACTTTAGTTTATATGGACTTCACATGAAGTGCAACAAATGAAGATTGGAGTGGAAATGCAGCATCAGAGTTCACTAAAGAAGTTTTTCTGCAACTATTTTGAACATAAGATTGACTAAGGTATTTGTCCACATCTAGACAAGTCTAGACAGGGAAGAGCTGGAAGGAACAGTAACCTTTTTATTTTTTTTACACTAAAATGAAAACTAAATCTATTAATGGCCCCTTAATACTTAATTATACACTGAGCATTTATAATACTTTCTAAAGAAATTATACGTAATGTGAATGTACATTAAAGGACGAAAAAATGAAGTATATACTGAATTAATCTCTTAAAGCTGTACCATGGAAGTGCTGCTAAGAGAGCAACTATATAGGTCTGCTGATAAAAACCAAAACTGATTCCAGTTGTCTATATGAAGGATCAGGGTGTCTGATGTAATAAAATATTATTCCTTGAAGAAGGACTGTAGATTTACTCCTGATTAACAGGAGCCACTTTACCCTTGTTTTCAAAGGTAGTAAATACCACAGCTCGCTCCAAGGCAAAGTTCTGTTTGAATCATACTCTGTCTAGTTTTAGAACATGTCACTGTGGTATCTGATTTTTTTGTTGTTGTTGTTGTTTTGTCTTTTCTGGATCACTTACAGTTACTATACACTATTTTAGTTATTTTTCTCTTTTGTAGTCTAAACTCCAATTCCTGTGTTGTATCTTCTTCCTTAAAAGATCAAGCTTAACAATGGAAGCTGTGGATGATGTGTTAGTTGTTCTTGTTTTTTTATTATTTCTGGTTGAACTAAGGCATATGAAATGAAAGGTCAATGATACCTAAGTGAAACATTGATTAAAGTGCTGAAAAACATCTTTGGACAGAGAAGTTCCCTCTTAAAAATCAAGCGAACAGGCTGTCATTAAGCAGTCCTGTTCTATTCTTGTATCTGAACCATTTATTAACCCCCAGCACATTAAAGTAAGTTATATAAGATTGAAATTTAGATTTAAGGAAATGCAGAGAGTTAGTTCCCTGAGACTGTGTCTGATCCACTATCTATTTTATATACTGCAGTCAGACAGAATTTTATGAAGATGGTCTGTTCAACCAACAGAACTATCTGCACAAACATTTTTGTACTCATATTGCAGTTTAGCACATTCACATGCTACAGAAATCGAATTTGTGTCCTTTCCAATAATCATAAATGTGATCGCTTTTTTCCCCTCAAAAATTCTGGGAAAATCATCATAGGATCCTTGAGAATAGTACTTGTTTAGTGTTTTTGGAAGGCAACTTACTAGTTTCAATTGTTCATTAAAGATAAGGTAAGGTCAAAAAATTTCATCTAAGTATCCGGGGAATCAAAGTAGTATATTTTTGGTTTTTCTTTTTGCTTTGGAATTAAATTTATATGGAAGGATTATTTTACCATCTTTCTAATTCTTTCCCAGCTAACTGTGGAAAACTGATATGCAGACATCAATTTTCTAACTTAGATCTACATTTTCCAGTTTGATTTCAGATATATAACTTTCTTAACAAAATCTCCTGAGAAAGAGTATAGACATAGAGATAATTTTACAATTTCTTTTCAGAAGTTCACTGACTTGTTTTAAGTTCTTTTTGTTTCCAAAGGCTGCTTGGTTAGAATTCTATATTTTTCAGTGATTTCCTCACCTCCACCCCACCCATTAACATTTACTGGTTTTATATGTTCTTGGTTATCTTTATGCCTAGAATATATTCTGTAAATGACAATGTTGGAAGGCCACAAAGATATTCTTTTATCATATAATACTCTTCCTGGTTACTGTATCATATTTTTTTATTATTTTAATAATTGTCTTCTGCAGTGAAAGTCTCCATTTTAATTTACAGTTCATGCTTGTCTTCACATGTAGAGTATGCTGAGTTTTTTGATCAGAAAACTAAACTACAGGTTTATCAAATAGAATAATTTATGCTAGCTTATTAAAACAGGTTTTTCTGTGGGAGGTGGACAAATGTATAAATCATTTCTGTTAAAAAATCTTCCTGAGTCCATCATAAATCTGTGAGGAAGGCATGTTCTCATACATCTTAAATAACCAAAGCCTATAGAATCTGGTTCTCTCTTAAATGACAAAAAGCTATAGAACCCATCTCATTCTCTGCCCTACCTTGCAAAAACTAAATGGAGAGAGACAGGTTTTTTTTGAACAACTTGCAGCATACTCATTGCAATAGAAACATGAAGTGTGAAATGCTGGTAGAATGGCTGGCAGATTTTAGAAATCCTTACCACTCCACTGATTGTGATAATCAGCAAAATATATGCCTTTTAGTGATTATTAAAATCTCAAGCATTTTTTCCTGTAACAGAGTGACTATTATTCGTATTTTTTTAGTAATATTTTTTGGTTTCTTCCAGTTATTTAAATGTTTTAAAAAACCTCCACATTGTCCAAAATGGCACCACAGTGTCTTCTCTTTTCAATAATTATTCTGAAGTATTTATACCAAATATACTAAGTTCATTTTCTTCTCATCACTTCCTTACTCTTATCAAATACCAGTCTGAGTAGTACAGCTGGTTTCACTAGTATCTTTCACCAATATTCATGGAGCTAACATTGATGTATTTTCATTTGCTTATGCTCACTTGTCTGTCTGCCAGGAAGAGGTACATTCAAACAGTCTATACGAGAGGTTTTTAATAAAATTAATGCTACATTCAACTGGGTCTTCCCTCAGGTAGGAGCATTCCACAGGCAGTGGTGCAGTACAGAAGCTCTTTGGGATAGGAAAGAAGGGTTTCTGCCTCAGCTGGGATTTTCAGAGAGCCTTCAGTAGAAAGCCTGATGAGAAAGTATGAAATGAGAGAAAACTTCCATCACAAATCAAAATCAGCCTCAGGCTGGGCAAAACCTTGAGATGGTGTGCTGACAAATACTATCTCTTCTTTCCTGGTGCTTGCCAACACATCAGGAATTTTCAAAAAGCAGCATGTGGAAACCTGCTGTCAGTGCTGTAACAGCCCCCTTAAAAGTTGGCCCCAAAAATAAGAGGGTATCTCCCAACGGCTATTGATGGCAGCATACCACAGCACACCATATTGATACACCACAGCATGGCAGTGGCACAGCCTCAGGGCAGTGGGGTGGTAGCTAAGAAACCCTTCATGATTTCAGAGAGCAAATTTTTAGACATGAAGAACAGAAGAAGCTATTCAATTGGCTGGTCTGATCTGAGTTCATAAGCAAACTGAAAGGAAGGATTTCCTCAGATTAATTTTTATTTTCAATCCAGCATCATTCTTGATTTACAGATTCCTGGTTTGGATAGTTCCTGGCAGTGCTTGGCCAGTGGATCCAATGGCTAATTACTGGAAAATAAAAACTAGAAAATAATGGCCATTATGGAAACCACCATGTGCTTTATTTTTTTTTTTTTTCAGCTAACATAAGCTTACAGACATGGGCTGGTGTTTTTGTTGTTGTGTTTTCATCTTTTGATAATTTTACCAGATTGAATGCAGTACAATATTCTTTCATTGTTTAAATGGTGGAACAAAAAGTTGCAAGGGCATCAGAAACCCAAGTCAGTAGGAAAATAAAGCAGTAAGATAAGAAAATCTGATCCAGTAGAGAATATCAAATATTATGATATTGATTATCAAATGTTATGTGGTAACATTTGTTTAAGATTATTTCTTCTGAATCTCCTTAATTCTATGCACATTTTAAAACTGCAGCTATAAATATGCCAGTATTAGCTAAATTTATAAGATATTTTAATGAGAAGGCTAGAGGAGGGTTAAATGACTGTCTAAAACAACTGAAAATCAAAATAAAATTGGAAAACCAAAGCAGATTAACAGATTTTGTTTTGGATTTGAGGAATGTAATTTTGCTTGAATCTTGTCCTTGACTGTCGTAGACTTGAACAGTCAAAATAGAACATGTAAAGATGACATTTTAAAAGGAGCTAAAACAAGAGAGACTCTTTGGACTTGAAGCATTGCTTCCTCTTCCCCCTCTCCAGAAACCTAGGATAGAGTGTCTTAATATCGACTGGTACTTAAGAATATAAACAATATATATATTAGAAATCATCAGGCTGTGAAGTTACATCTTACATGAAAATCATCTTAGAGATTGTAAAATACTAGCAATATTTTGTTTTCTTATCAGATGTTACTTACAGTCTTACACAGATCAGGGATATTATAAAATCAAACCCATGAAATGCTGTGTCAAGCATAAAATTAAATTACTGGAATAATTTATTGTATAAAAGGAATTATTTTTTGTATTTTTATTTTATAAAATTCATCCTTTTTTCTGAAGTTGAACTTAACTTCACAATAGTCATTTCCCATATAGATCATCAGTTCTTTGTACTGCTACATTATTCCCTTACTCTTCCCTCCCCAGTCTCCCCAGTTAGTTACAGAGTCATTTTTCTGCATATTAAGTCACATGGAAACTCTCTCTGGTGTTATCCTCTGTCTAAACTTTCTGTAATCTTAATTCACAAAATCCTCAGCGACAGTGCTTTGCGTTGCTTTGCTTTCCTTTGCTTCGCAGCTGGAGCATCTGGCATATCCAAGTAGCCTCATGCATAAGCCAGGGACGGAAGATACTCTGGTCCCTCTCAGGCTTTGGTATTCATACAGCCCTGGTTACAACAGTTCAATCTGTTTATGCTCTCTAATGAATTCGTACCAAATTTCTTTGAGATACAGAAGGTGTACTGCTGTTCTGTTTTTATAGGTGGGTGTTGAAGCACCACCAAAAAACTTGTGATGTCTTTTGAAAAAGAATGAATTGTTTTTCCTTTTGCTTTGTATGAAATTCAACACTTAGATCTCTGAAGTCAAGATTCAAATGAAACTCTGCTAATTCCAACTGATCCTTAATGACTGGCTGGGAAGTTGTGTGACAGAGAAATTGATGTGGCTGATGGCCCCATCTGGTTTGGTAAAAGCTTGTAGTCTGGATGATTTCAGCTCTGCCCTCATCAGTCCCCCCTGCTCTCTGGCTGGCACAAAATGTGAGTCATCAGTAGACAGAACTTCCAATTTGGCAAGAGCTGCCCTGGTGTAGGAGGGTCTGGGACGGCGGCAACAAGAGATCTTTGGAGTCCAGGCAGCTCTTGAAACGTGGTTTATTGCATATGGGCGTGGGTAGAAGAGCTCTGCTTAAAGCTGCCAGTCACAGCTAAAAGCATGCCTGAAAGAGAGCCTGAGAGAGAGGTAGCGAGAGGCAGAGCAAGTGAAGTTCCAGCTACAATACCTTGTATCTCTCTCTGTGCTGAATATGCTAATTTACAATCATCCAACCACTACAAGACACGAGTCCTATAGAATTTGCTTACAGCCTATTAAAACGACTACATTACCATACTGTTACATTTTAAACCCTAGAAGCTACTTTCTAGACCCCTTTTCTCTTCCCTGCCACTTTGGTGGGGTCCTTCCAACTGTTGGACCCTTGGCAACCCTTTATTTGTTAAGGGTATTGTGCAATCAAAAGGGATTCTGACTTCAGCTGGCTAAACCATTGTTTTCAGTTGTACTGTAACTAACGGCTCGGTATCCTACATCTCAAAGCTTGCTTTAATTTCTACTTCATTTATAGGTTTCATATTTTCAGAATCTTTTGCCAAGCAATCATATTTATAAGGTTTCCTTGTTTCATCTTCTCCAACACCCTGTCTTTAAATAATAGCTTTACAGGCTATGTATTTCCTTATGGACTCCTCTCTTGTATTTTGACCTTCACCTGGACTGAGATCTGGCTCTTTAATGGTGCACTGGACCATAGCCAGATTTTCCCTACTTCCTCTTTTTGTTTGGTTGTTTTTTTTTAGTTTTTCTAGCTAATAAAACTATTAGAATATGAATGAAATTCTGCTCATTAGAGCACAGGTGACTAAGGAGATGTATTTATTCTGTTCAAGAGTTGTTTTACTAAATCTCTTAAATTTTGCAAAGTTGAGCATTGAAATACTTAAAACAATCTGGGAGCATGTATCTTTCCCAATATCAAATAGAAGTGTTCTGTCATATTTCAAATTTGCCCCCATGATTTTGTCTTTTTCCTGTTTTATGGATCCATGCCTGAAATGTTGTATATGGAATAAAAACTAGCAGTATATTAATTTGGTTTTCCTTGCAAGAAAAGGATTCTTACAAGATGGGGTACTGAAAATAAATTACCTCTCACCAAACACAGTTGTTTTGAGTCCCTGAAAGTCCTTATATTTTCTCCTCATTTTACACTCCAGTATTCCTAACACTACGTATTAAGAGTGAATTAGGGTGAATTGCAAAGAATTTAATAAAAAGTAGTGTGGAAATGTGAATATATATACATCGGTTTTGTAAAAATACTTCTACTTTGAGAATTTGATCCTTTAGCATGCCATATATATCTTTTTGAAGTAAAAAAAAGGAAATTTGAAATTGTTTCAGAATGAATGGCAAATCTTAAGTTTTTGATGTTTCTTGTTTTGAAGAAAAAGCAAAATGTATAATCAGGATTTGTATTAATTACTTAATATGGTTGAACTATAACTGGTTAGTTGTTAATTTATGTGAATTCATTTGTTAATCTTAACACTGAAGAACTTTCATGGGGAAAATTTTTCAAAAAGGGATTTGGATTATAAATATCCTTTTATAGGCTCAGTTTATCCTTACACAGTACTAAGTACTCACTTTTATTTTGATACGCAAGAACTGACTTTCAGTGGGACTATAATTAATTAATTTATAGCAAGAATAAGAGAGGGTAAAAAATATTTATCTGAGTGCCTGAAGGAAACCTGAATGTCTGTTTGCAGTAGGCAGAGTCTAGAGTGAAATGGCTGTTAGAGAGTTACATGGCTGAACGCAGAGATGGGAGAGTCCTGTGTGTGTGGTAGGGAAAGCATGAAAGTTGCCATGGCTGGTTTAAGACTTACATCCCACTTCCCTTTAAGCCTGAAGATCATGTTCTTATTTTCAGTAATAACAAGGGTTCAAATGTATGCAATTTCTTTTCATGACTCTTACTCTACTTGTGAGAGAGCTCTCAAAAATTGGGTTTTGAATGTTCTAGCCCAGTCTTTGCAGTTAAGCCAACAGTCTTCTTAAATTATCAAACAATGCAAAGAATTATCAGATTCATACATAATTATTAGAGTAGATCATTAGTTTAGCCAGACATATCTGTTTTCCTGTAGAGGTTAATCTATCTGAATTAAATTTATTTAATATGAATAATATTTGTTGTTGCTACATAGGAGCCTATTCTTTCAATCTAGAGGCAATTATCAGAGTTGTTGAAGGAAATATTAAGTGCCTATTTGGTATGTTTAGGAAAAAAAGAAAAAAAATCAGTTTGTTCTGAGTTTTAATCAGTTTCGATGCCTTGCATTGCTAGAGTTTATATAAATAAAACATTGTAATGTTATGTTTCATGCTCAGGTAATATCTCTCTTGCATTTTCAATGGTTTGCCCTTTTTCAAGCTTCTGGATGAGAACCCAACTCTGCTAGAGGTCAGCCTGGTGCAGGAGATACCAGTAGATAAAGCAGATGGATGTATCTTACCTGAAACAAGGCGTTATCTTCCCTGTTCACGTGTGTGTATTTATCTCTATAGTCATTATAGCTACTGGTAACAGCAGTGAATCTTTTCAGAGAAATCATCTAGCTGAGAAAAAAAGAGAGAAGTGAGAAAAACGAGTGCCCTCACACCTAGAAATCTGCTCATATAGTTCATGTCAGCAAAACAGTTTGGACAAATAAGTACTTGCTGCTTAATTAAAACAATCACTTAAGAGTTTTGCTGAATTTAGACTTCAGAAAGAGTGAGTAAAACAGCTCTTACCTGTGTTTTTTAACTTAGTTTTAGAAAATCAAGTTTTACTAGGAAAAGGAAATACTTTCGGAAGCATTTCTGTGGGGTGTAATAATGCTAATAAGATGTTAATGCCTGTAGGACCATTACTTTCTTTGTAGAATTGGCAGAATTGTGGGTTTCTGAATGTGGAAAAAAAAGTATAATTTATATGTATGCAAGAGCACAGAACAGAAAACAGTACCAGATGTAATTTTGGGAAATGAGATTTGCATAAGGTTCACAGTGTTTGCAGATGTTGTAGCAAGGGTAAAATAAATTATTTAGGTATGTCAAGGTGAGGAAAAGACCCACATTTATATCATAATACTTGTCATAGTGGACAGAAAACCCAGCAAGGGAAAAGAGGAAGATGTCTTTTGAATGCAAGAGAGTCTTAAGTAAGAAAAAGTACAATAATGGCTAAGGAGGGAAAAGGCACGGAAAAGAAGAAAATGCTTTTGAGTGAGTGGGGAACAGCTATAAAAATGCAGAAGCTAAAAAGTATAAGGGTTTTCTAAACTGATGGTGGAAGATTGCAATTATAAAATGTGATATTATGAAGAGGAAACAGGAATCTAATATGACATTGAATTCAGTAGCAGAGTTATAATACCAAGGAAAAAAAAAAGAAATTTCTGAAAGTTGTAACCCTTGAATGAATACTAGTAGTACTACTACTGCTACTAAAGGTAAATTAATTAAAAAAATTCCTCCAAATCATAGATGTCCTTTACTAATTTTTGAAAACAAGGTACCAGCAGACTGTCAATAGAATGGCCTTTAAAATAGGAACTCATCAGAAAATGACAAAGCAAGTTCAGGGTTGTAACATTGCTCTGTTAGACTGTAGTGATTAAGAGAGTGCTAGCTATTGAGATTTCACCCACTTAATGTTTTGTCCTTTCTTGAGGACATAATAGTATAATTTCATTATCTCAGAGTGCTGATTACTGGACTGATTAAAATTAGCCGGGATAGTCACAAACGATACTTGTACTTGTTTAGTCTTATATTGAGAACCCATAAGGATTCTCCAGGTGAATCTAAACTCAGTCTTTGTGTGGTGCAGGATTGTGAACACATTTGTGATGAGCTCAGGCTGCAGCTGGCAGCTTGATGTTGACTTTCAGTTTCCAATCTTGGGTTATAGGTTTTATATGCCTCCACCTAACCTAAGTATAATCTATAGAAATACAGAATATGCTAGGTTGGAAGGGTCCTACAAGGATCATCAAAATCCAACTCCTGGCCCTACAAGGGACCGTCCCCATGAGTCAAACCATGTCTGAAAGTGTTGCCCAAAAATGCTTCTTGAACACTGTCACTCTTTGTACTGTGACCACTTCCCTGGGGAGCCTGTTCCGGTGCCCAAACACTCTCTGGGTGGATAAACCTTTTCCTAATACCCAACCTAAACCTCTCCTGACTCAGCTTCATGCCATTTCCTCGAGTCCTGCCATGAGTGAAGAAATCAGTGTCTGCCTCTCATTTTCCCCTCACAAGGAAGTTGTAGGCTGCAGTGAGGTCTCCCCTCAGTCTCCTCTTCAGGCTAAAGAGACCAAGTGACCTAATATGCCTTCCCCTCCAGAACTTTCACCACTTCATGGCCCTCCTTTGGATGCTGTCTAATACTTTAGTATCTTTCTTATACTGTGGCACCCAACCTGCCCCCAGCACTCGAGGTGAGGCTGCCCCAGCTCAGAGCAGAGCAGGACAATCCCCTCCCTTGCCCGGCTGGCCATGCTGTGCCTGATGCACCCCAGGACAGGCTTGGTCCTCCTCGCTGCCAGGGCACTGCTGACTCAGATTCAACTTGCCGCTGACCAGCATCCCCAGCTCCCTTTCAGCAGCGCTGCTTTCCAGCCTCTCAATCCCCAGTGCATACACACAACCAGGTGCAGAACATGGAGCTTACCCTTGTTAAACTTCCTACAGTTGGTGATTGCCCATCTCTAATTTGTCCAGGTCTCTCTTCAGGGCCTCTCTGCCCCAAGGGAGGCTCTGTGTTTGATCATGTCAACAATTGCAGAATTGCAGTAAATATTTGAATGAAAATTTGAATGCGTATAATTTGAGTAATTAAAATGGTGTTATATATATATTCATGCATGATGTGATTTTCAACTGAGAAAAGATAAATCATTTTACAGGTGAAATATGTCTCATTGAAAAGAATGGACGGAATGAAGGACAATAAATTTTAACAAAAGAATGGGAAGCGAGATATTGAAGTATTCTAGCCGAGAACTGTGTAATATTTCAGATTCATCCCAGTATCCTACTCCTTTTAACTAAGAAGAGATGTATATTGACAGAAAAAGAGATTCATAGGCTAGCCTGGAGCAAAATTTTCTTATTTTTCTGAATCTTCCACTGCATTTGAGAAGATGGCCAATAGTATGGTTTATATTTTTCTGACATCTCTGCTTTTCTCTTTTGCCTAAAGCAGAGTGAAAGTGTAGGCAAGAAGGAACTGTAGAATCCTCCTTTCAAAAAATGCTGAAGGCTTGCTACTCCTCAAAGTGGATTTTTTCAAAGGACAATTAAGAGTTTCTGACTCGCAACTAAAATCTTATTTAAATCTGAATCAAGATTTAACCTAGAAGTTTTGACTCTTTTGAGGGTGGGAGAGCTCTACTTAGTGGAGTGAAACAGACTTCCACTTCTTTAAAATAGTAAAGGTTCATATAGATAAAAGGAACTTCATTAAACAAGTCAGTTTTACAGTATTACTGACACACAGGAGAACTCAGAAGTGTGCTGATAATCCTTACATCATGATTAAAAGAAATTCACATATTTTTTTCTTTACAAAATAGCTGTTTTGTTTTTGTTTAAAAAGATGTCAAATATTTCACGAGCTATGTGAATGAAGCAGATGTACTGAGAGGATACAGAAGAGTATTACAAAGAAATAATAATAAATAAATTAAATTACATCTATATTAATTTTGAATTATTGTGGTTAGGAGTTGTACATTTTTGGCATTTCAGACTTGTGTCAAGTACAAAACTTTGTATTCCAAGGTTTGCGAGGATGGGCGTGGGGAAAATACTTCATACATATCTAGTTTCTAAAAGAGATTAAAATCTCTGTGGATACAAAAAACCTAACCCAAAACTTGTTTATCAAAACCAATAACATAAGATTTTATGTTCAGTTTTCTTCCTTCCAATCAAGGAACCTCACAAATTGCACTATGAGCACATTCAATCAACTAACATGAACTCTATGTGGAAATGGTATGATTTTTCAGCATTCGAGTTAGTCTGTCAAGAGGGACTTGAGGTTTAAATTAAGCGATGCAATGTTTATTACAGGTGGAAGTTTGTCTTAGGTGTTTTGATTAATTAATCAGGAAGAGTACCCTGCAAGCTTTTCTGGATAGAATTAATAAAAGTTTTTTTGAAGGATGTTATTTACTTCAGCATGGTGCTTCCCCCACGCTCAGCTGTGGGAAGTGTAGTACAGTTTACAAGATGTTCTTTCAGCTGAATTACCAGCACAATTTGCTGGATGTTCCAGGGATTCTTCTCTCATTCAAGCATTTCCTCATCTGGAGTTCCTTATCTTTCTATTAGGATAAAAGGATATGACTGCAAACCAAGATAAAAGAAACATACAGATCCAGGAAGCACTGGATTTTGGCTCAATACTTGAGTGAAATTGCAAACACCTGAAATACAGATGCAATTTCAATATATACTTTATATGGGCACTAAGTGGCAATACTTAGTATATTCAGCTTTCTGTGAATAGCAGTTATAAAAATTTTGCCAGTTTTGGATAAATTGAATATACTAATGGTTTTGCTTTAGTACTGATGATTTGTTTATTATGTTCTATTCCAGAAACTGGATGTAGTTCATTGATTCAATTTGTTTCCAAAATGAAGATATTTCACAAAACTATTTTCTGACTGCATGAAGGAAGTAAAAAAGCTTGATAGAACTAATATTAATCAGGCTACATCCTACTTAAGCCTGTGCCCATGTACATATAGGCATAATTTACATGTATATATGATGTGCATAGTTGTCTAAGGTATGTAAAAGTGGTTATAGATACATATATACATACATTGTATATATTTTTTTCAAGTGCAATAACTGTAGATGAGTGAATTGTGCAATAAAGACTATTTCTCTACACAGTATTGATGTGTAGACATGAAAATAACTTCCTGGTACTACATTATTCTAATATTCCTAACTTTCAAAAAGGCTTGTTCTTTTCTCATCAGTGATGTACCAGTTTCCTGCGTTCGGTAAGATTTATAGCCAAGAGTTGTAATTTTTCATTTTATAAGTTTACTTGACCTAAGCTTCAGTGTTAAATTTGCCAGTTACCTCTTTTACTCCTCTAGTAAAAAGTCCTTCTGTCTCTGTGATCTTCTGTTATCTGCAGGGAGATAAGAGGGAAGCCTTTGGGAGTTTGGGTTGCTTCAACTTTGTCAGTCCTTAATTAGTTATTCCTCATGACCCTGTGAACAGCATATCAAAGTTTTTGTAACACCAAGAGCCACAAGACGCAGTTTATACCACGTAGATAGCCAGAAGAGAAATATGTGGACACACCTGAGAAAAGAGGTAACTATGGTTTCCCAGGGCTTTCTCTACTCTGCTGAGGCAGGAGATGTGATTGGATTGTTCTAGACACTTAGTGCAAGTATTTAGCCTACAGCCAGAGCAAGGAGCAGTTTGGATATCAGCAGTCATTGTTGGCTCATCTCCTTCATGGATGGGGTTCTCAGTTTCCTTTTGCCTGTACACCACCTTCCTTGGCCAATGGTATAGTTTTAGGCACAGCTGGGCTGCTTGGGCTGCATGTAGCCAACAGCCACTGGATATTCGTGTCTATCCTAATGTTACATAGATTAAAGAAAATAATTATCTGTAGAGCCAGCTTCTTTTTAGAGCATCTGTATCTGGGAAGATTAAATGTTGCTCCAACATGGTGTGTCATCTCTAACAATGGTCAAAAGTTGTAGCCTAACATAGTGTCAAATGAGGCCCACACATAGAATCAAACAGGATGATTGAGGTTGGAAGACACTTCTGGAGAAATACCAGGACCCACCTCTCTTCTCAGGGCAGGGTCAGTTAAAGCAAGGTGCTCAGGGTTGTGTCTCATTGAGTTTTGAATATCTTCAGGAATGGAGACTTCAAAACCTCTCTGTGTCATCTCTCTGTGTTTGATCATTCTCACAGTATAAAAGCTCATAAAACACGTTTTTGTTTTGTGAGGGTTTTGTTGTTGTTGTTTCTTTTTAAGGTTTGAATGGGGTTTTCCATATCATTTTATGCCCACTGTCTCTTGCCCTGCCACCAGATACTACTGAGAAGAGTCTAACTCTTTATTCTTAACTCCTCCCATCAGATATACATACTGACAAGATCCTTCTGAGCCTTCTCTTCTCTGGGCTGAACAGTCACAGCTCTTTTTTGTCTTCTCCTTCTATGTCAGATGCCCCAGTTCCTCTTCCATTTTCATGGTTTTTGCTGGACTTGCCCCAGAAAATCCCTATCTGTCTTCTACTGGGAAGCCCAAAACTGGACACAGTGTTCTAGATATGTGTCATCGTGGCTGGGCAGAGGGAAAGGATCACCTCCCTTGAGTTGCAATCAAAGGTGTTCCATATACTGCCCAGATTCTTTTCATCTGCTTTACTTCATGCACACTGTTGCTAATTCATAGTCAGCTTGTCCACCAGAGCCCCCAGGTCTGCTAGAAAACAGTGCTTTCCAGAAAGTTGTCCTCCAGTGTGTATTGATGCAGGGTATTATTCCCCCTACATGCAATTTCCATTACTGAGCTTCATGAGCTTCCTGTCAGCCCATTCCTTCAGCCAGCTGAAGTCCCTCTGAATGGCAGCATGATGCTCTGGTGTACCAAACATTCCTCCCAGTTTTGTGCCTTCTCCAAACTCGTATCCATTGCCCAGGTCACTGATAAAGAGGTCATAGACAATTGTTTGTTGTGATATCAGGCCCTGAGGCACAAGTGGCTCCATCCTCAAGATTCAGCTCAGACTTCCTGAGCTAAATGTCCTTTCTATAAATTTAGTACTTCTGTATGTATAAATTTCTCTGTCATGAACTTTTCCTCACCTTGTTTAAGTGAGGCACTTGCTAGGAGAGGTGACTTGCGTGGATGTCAGCGGTGCTCAGGATATCAGATCTGTCAACAGAAAACCACAGGAGGGTCAGTAGGGTGCTTTCAATTCCCAATGGTCACATTGTTTTTTTTGAGACACTTGGTTACTGAACTTTATAAATTTATTTAGTGACAGACTTTACATAGTCACAGTTGGTGAATTTATTACAGTTTCTGCTTATAAAGTGAAAATGGGCAAGCTTAGATACTGTGAGATATCTTTTGACAAATACTGTCACAAATAGCAACTACGGTATTAGTTTATGAGTCCTGTTTAATTATAAGCTTTTTAAAATGATTGCACCAAAGTTATATAAAATTTGCATTTTGAATGTACCAGTTATGAAGAAAATTGCCTCTGAAAATCAGAAAAAAAATATAATAATTCATTAATTATAAAATAACTCGGTTTGTGTTTAGCTCTTTTTTTCCAAGAGACTGACAAATGAAAAGAAATTGAAATCAGTTTGTTGGCTGAATAATTTTGAAACTCAAATTTCAGCTAAATGGTCCAAGTGGAATTAAGTTCATCAGATTTTTAAAAATTGATTGACATGTGAGAGAAAAATCCATGACAGTAGTATAGTACATGAACACTTTGCAATGTATAAGAAGCACACAATTATTGGTGATAAATATGGATGACTGTAATGGCTTGTGGGAATTCTTTTTAAAATTTTGCCAAGGACATCAAAACCAAAGTGATAGTAAGAAATTGCAACTCTAAACATGATTATAGAATAGTCAGCATTTTTCTATAAATTAAAAAATATTTGAAAAAATACTTTTTGCCCCTTTATTTTTCTACATTTTTGTCAGCTTTTTGTTTAATCGGTGAGCATTTTTTCTAAAACACAGTAAATAGTATACTTTTTTTGTACAAGTCTGGCTCCTTTGTTTGTTCCTG
>WBMY01000380.1:138880-172296 GCA_013397315.1 Donacobius atricapilla | reverse complement strand
TTGTCACTCTGTGGACCTCATGCTATATTACTGAAATTTGCATTATTACTGAATTCCTTTGAATTTGACTTCAAGGGTTTGAAATTATACCCTATGAGAGAACTCTCTCCTGCTGGGCCTTGTTATAGGTAGAGACAGAGGAAAGTTACAGGGACAGTCTAACTTAAAAGCCTTTAAAAAAAATATTGGCAGAGAATTACTAATCTCACACACTCGTTCTTAAATTTATGATATGAGAGTGGTGATTTGGAATGCCTTTCCCATTGCAGTGATACACTGTGTACAACAATAACAACAAATCACAGTTCGTTCATGGTATCTCAAACATCACCTTTTTTCGAATGATGGTAAATCAGATGGTTAGATCATAATATTCTGTGACCTAGAATGTGAGGCTGATCTGAGTTCAGCACTGAAAAGCTAGACTTGCCCATGCCTTTGAGACCAAATAAGGTATGAAGTGACTTTATTATCTTTTATGACCTGTGTCCTGAAAAGCTGAGAGAGATGAAAAATATCTAAATATCTTTATTTCTAGAAAAGGAAAAAAAAGTTTTTAGCTAATAATTTTCCTGTTGACAAATATTTTTGCTGTAGTGCTTAGAGGTGTTTTGTAAACAAAATTGTGCTTGTACATTTAGGTACAGGTACTTGCAACAATAGTGAAGTGCTGAAATTCAACAAAGTGTGTTTTATTTGTCAGCTAATGTACAATTCAGGGGTGTTGTATGGCCGAGTGCTTTTACCACCTGTAGTTTGCATTAATAGGCTAGTAAAAAATGCCCTGGTGCCTTTTAATACTCTATGTCTTTTTAAGCGCCAATTAATTTATTCAAACTATATTTTTAAAACATTTTTTCTCTTAAGATTATTTCTTTCTAGATAAAATTAAAATCCCTCTATCAATAAAAGAATAAAATAAGAAACCTACTATTTTATTGTTAATAGTATTTTTCCATTCACTATGTTTTTGTAAAATATTTTAATTTGTATTCCCTTTCCTGTATTAATTTGAATCTTACTGTCTTTTAACTTTCCTTCAAGCTTAGCTTTGCTTTCTCCTTTCGTTGTGTTTCTAGTTCTTCATATATGTTTCTTTCACATTACAGCGAATGTTCTCTGATGCACAATTTTCTCTGTTGTCTTTTGTTTTTACCAGCAACCACAATTATCCTTATATTTTAAGCTACTGAATTGCTTAAGACCTGTCCTAAGCTTTTTAGAACCTCTAGGGTTTGTTTGAGATGCTTCATCAAAATGTCCTAAATAAAAATGGTAGTTATAGAAAGATAGAAGCTTGTGCTGAATCTTACATAGACAACTGTTCTACTTGTGGGCAGTCAGGTCCCTCATGGGTTGAAGAGATGTGCGGGCTATTTTAAGCCCTTGCAGACCATGTGAGCTATGCCCTTTAAATTCTGTAAAAGTCAATTGTAAAAATGCATAATGTGTCCAGGAAAAATATTCCACATAGGAAATTGGTATGCAGCAGGATTCTAGTATGTCTGACCTTTTCTTTAGTTTTGTAGATGTCACCATACAAATATAATGAGTGCAAGCTGCCAGCTACTTAATACAAAGTAGTTATATGGAGCAAATTTTAAAAATAGCATATTTCAAAGAAGGATTGGAATTTTTTTTATAATTTCTATAGAATTGTTGTCAATTAAAGTAAGACCAACTACTTTTTACAAATAGTTTCCGTTGACTTCTGTTAGATAGATACTGTGCCATCCCTTGTGTATGGCAATTAAGGTGTTGTAAAAATGAAAAAACCTGCCATGTATGCCAGAAAACTTCATGATTACCATTTAAGAATATTAAAGCCTTTTAAAGTCCAGCTACAACTTTTAAGAGCTAAGTGGGGAGCTTCCATGTATCTTTCTACGTGAAATCAAAATGGAAAATAAATCATTTCAACATGTCTGAAATGCTAATGAGATGAGCAGCCAAGCTTCAAAGAAAATGGTCATCTAATTCTGGAGTCCACCAGTTACATCTTCTCTCAGTTACCTTGACTGCTGAAAGGCCTGCCTTTCACCACAGAGGTAAATTAGCTCTCTCTGAAGTGCTACAGCCAGGTACGAAGGGCAGTTTCTCTTTGAAGTTTGACCATTAGCACTTCTTTCTCAAGGAACTGAACTTCAAAGGGAAATACTGTTGCTCTTCTTTTTTGGATGTTATATTCAGTAGTATATGAGACACAGGTGCTCTATGTGTCTGGGGAGGAAAACATTCTTCTAAAGAATATTTCTGCAAACATATTAAATTGAAGTTTTGGATTAGTTTCTCTGTGATAGGATAAGCTGAACAGTGGTTAGGAAGAGCTACTAGAGACTTACAACTCTCTAATTTACAGGATTTTTAAAAAAGTACAAAGAATGGGTAAGAAAGAGAGAAAATATCAAAGTGGTGGTTTTTCTTGCTAGCATTCAATTTTATTTACAGAAGGGACCAACCCTTTGCCAAAGAAATCACCAAATCCAATGGCTGGTCATCTGGTTTAACTTTTGCGCTTTACTGGATAACATTTAGGAGTTTGTTATATAAATGGTGGTTAGAGGCACCTATGGAAGCCATCCAAATTCCTGCTCTTGGCAAGATTATCACCAATAGATCACATCCACTGTGGTTTGGTCTAATGAAGTCTTAGGAGTTGCCAATGGTGGAGGCTATGCTGCCTCCCTAGGTGACTTGTTCTGCAGCTGCACTAGCCTCCAAATATCTAACTTGAACCTCTCAGGCAGGTAATTTTAGCCATTTCCCCTTTGACTTTCTTGTCTGCCACCTCTAGAAAGAGTTAGGCTCCATCGACTTTGTAACTTTCCTTCAAGTGCTCTAGCTTTCTCTTAGAGTGCCCTTTGGCTTTGGCTTCTCCGGATCAAATAAGTACATCTCCCTTAACCTCTCTTGAAGGTCATGACCTTTATCAACTGTGGGGCCCAAAGCTGGTCACAGTAATCCAGGTTTGGGTCCATTACCACTGAGTGGAATAAAGGGTCTGGTGGTCATAGTCTTCGTAATGTAATTTAACATGCTGGTTGCTTTATTTGTGATGAGAGAACACTGCTGGATTATATTCAGTTTTGTGTCAAATGTAATACCCACTTTCTTTTCAGCTGGTTTCCATGGAGCAGTAAAACTATCATAACTGCAGCTGGTCTGATTCATACCAAGCAGCCCCAATAATATGCCACAACAATCAGAGAAAGAGGAGGTTGTCATTAATACAGTTATCTGGAACATTTCCATTTAGACAAAACTTAAGTAATGCTGCTCATAAGCTCCACACTCTTCCTTTGCATGGGAGTGTTTCTTGCACATTAATAATATCCTGAAATTCAGAAGAATGAACACCAGCTGTAATGATGGAGAGAGCACTACTGTGTCTTCAAGACCTCATGAATTATCTTTAGAACCTTTTTCTCTCATGATTAAGCACTTAAAATCTACACTTACAAGAAACGGACTTACATCCTTGAAATATTTAACAGTTTTGTATAGAGTAGATGAGCTATAAAGTTACATAAAGTCTTTCACAATTGACCGTTTTTAATTAACTTCAAGGAGGAATGTTAGGAGTAACTTAAAATTTTAGTACATGCTGTAGCAGTTAGGAACATCAGTAGGAAACTCTCATTGACTTCAGTAGGTCTGGAGAGAAAGATAAAATATTGATACGTACAGTTGCAAATGAAGAGGTAGGATGGTGCAGCCCCAAGTCTTACTGCTTCTTTCAAGATTAATATGATACAAAGTGAAAACAATAGCAGCATATTTCAAATTTCGAAATGAAATATAACTAAATTGTGTTGTGTAGTGGCAAGGAGAGACATATAGCTGTGCTAAATTTTTGCAGTCTCCAACATCAGTTAACAGTCCCGTTAATCTCTGTTATTCTTGATCTCATTTTCTTACCTGTGTGTTTCAGGTTTTGTTTGGTTTTGCATAATTGTAATTAATTAATCCTAATTTACACAATCATTGTCATCTTAGCCTACATGCTTTCTATAGTGTACAATTTGTTATATATAGGAGAGACAAGAAGTTGCATTGTTTGGCCTCAGAATTATGATGAAAACTTTCATAGCAAAAGAAGCCAGTTAGACTTTCTGATAAGAATTTTTTTTTAATTGTATTTTATCATTTTTTGTGTGCAAGTTTTTTTGGTCCTTTTTATTAATTCTAAACATTACTGTAGAAAAAGGAACCTAGACAAAAGAAATAAACAAAATGTGCTGTAAGCCTGATCATTTTGCTATAGCATGAGTCAAATATTGTACTTCATTTTCTTTCAGTGTTAGGTTTTGTATGTATTGTTTCATGACAGAGAGTTCTGGCTGACTACTTCTCTTATGGAGATATACATGGTTCACTGAGGTGATTCCTGATACAGGAATTGTTTCTTGTGGCAGTCTTCAGGTTTTCTTGTACATCATCCCTGTAAACAGAACTGTAGAATTTCTCAGTGAACTGAAAAGATTCTGAATTCATACTTTCACCTACTGGAGTGAATAATTTAAATGAACGAGCTGATGGATCTAGCAACACAGTAGTTTGTTAAAAAAAATAAACTGCAATTCATCAAATTAAAGTGTTATTGTCCCACCAGTATATAGGAAAAAGAAAACCATGGAGATTGCTTCTCTGTTAGACAAAGCTGTAAAAATAAATGTAGGCAGATATATATGAGATTTATGCAAGCTCTTGTAAGATTGTTGTAGGTAAGTCTTGGTTAACAGTCAAATCCCTGACACGGCTGCTTTCTCACTCCCCTTTTAAGGGGACAGAATAAAATGAGAAATCTTACAGGTTAAGACAAACATAGGAAGATTGCTTACAGTTTTGGTACTACAGTCAAAAAATCTCTATAGGGGGGAAATGAAGTTTTTGTCAATTTAAATAGATTTAAGTGGTGAGCAACAAAAGACAAAAAATAAGCAACATCTTTCCTCATCCATTTGTCATGCTTAACTTCACCTTTTCACTCCCAAGCCCTCCCCAAACAACAGTATGGATGAGGGAGTGTTACTTTCAATTTTTATTTATTTTAGCCTTTCATGTCAGCTGTAGAAAATAGATGATACCTGCTTTGACAATATGGGATGGGGTTTTTTTCAAAATTATTTAAATAGCAGATTGAACGTCTACTAAATAAATGCTTTGTATGATGTAATCCACATTTTTTGTTTTAACATAAACCTAAATCATACAGAACTACTAATCCGATTCTTCTGGAAGCTACATACCAATTTACTCCTCAATTATCATGGAATGCTACTACAAAATATAAACTTTTTATATATATATATATGTATACACCAGTCTGGTAATTTGATTTTTAATGACACATTTATACAATATTTTGAAGTTCTTGTTCATTACATTGCATATGGTTGCTTTACCATTTCTGAAAGAAGGGCACNTAGTAAAAAATGCCCTGGTGCCTTTTAATACTCTATGTCTTTTTAAGCGCCAATTAATTTATTCAAACTATATTTTTAAAACATTTTTTCTCTTAAGATTATTTCTTTCTAGATAAAATTAAAATCCCTCTATCAATAAAAGAATAAAATAAGAAACCTACTATTTTATTGTTAATAGTATTTTTCCATTCACTATGTTTTTGTAAAATATTTTAATTTGTATTCCCTTTCCTGTATTAATTTGAATCTTACTGTCTTTTAACTTTCCTTCAAGCTTAGCTTTGCTTTCTCCTTTCGTTGTGTTTCTAGTTCTTCATATATGTTTCTTTCACATTACAGCGAATGTTCTCTGATGCACAATTTTCTCTGTTGTCTTTTGTTTTTACCAGCAACCACAATTATCCTTATATTTTAAGCTACTGAATTGCTTAAGACCTGTCCTAAGCTTTTTAGAATCTCTAGGGTTTGTTTGAGATGCTTCATCAAAATGTCCTAAATAAAAATGGTAGTTATAGAAAGATAGAAGCTTGTGCTGAATCTTACATAGACAACTGTTCTACTTGTGGGCAGTCAGGTCCCTCATGGGTTGAAGAGATGTGCGGGCTATTTTAAGCCCTTGCAGACCATGTGAGCTATGCCCTTTAAATTCTGTAAAAGTCAATTGTAAAAATGCATAATGTGTCCAGGAAAAATATTCCACATAGGAAATTGGTATGCAGCAGGATTCTAGTATGTCTGACCTTTTCTTTAGTTTTGTAGATGTCACCATACAAATATAATGAGTGCAAGCTGCCAGCTACTTAATACAAAGTAGTTATATGGAGCAAATTTTAAAAATAGCATATTTCAAAGAAGGATTGGAATTTTTTTTTATAATTTCTATAGAATTGTTGTCAATTAAAGTAAGACCAACTACTTTTTACAAATAGTTTCCGTTGACTTCTGTTAGATAGATACTGTGCCATCCCTTGTGTATGGCAATTAAGGTGTTGTAAAAATGAAAAAACCTGCCATGTATGCCAGAAAACTTCATGATTACCATTTAAGAATATTAAAGCCTTTTAAAGTCCAGCTACAACTTTTAAGAGCTAAGTGGGGAGCTTCCATGTATCTTTCTACGTGAAATCAAAATGGAAAATAAATCATTTCAACATGTCTGAAATGCTAATGAGATGAGCAGCCAAGCTTCAAAGAAAATGGTCATCTAATTCTGGAGTCCACCAGTTACATCTTCTCTCAGTTACCTTGACTGCTGAAAGGCCTGCCTTTCACCACAGAGGTAAATTAGCTCTCTCTGAAGTGCTACAGCCAGGTACGAAGGGCAGTTTCTCTTTGAAGTTTGACCATTAGCACTTCTTTCTCAAGGAACTGAACTTCAAAGGGAAATACTGTTGCTCTTCTTTTTTGGATGTTATATTCAGTAGTATATGAGACACAGGTGCTCTATGTGTCTGGGGAGGAAAACATTCTTCTAAAGAATATTTCTGCAAACATATTAAATTGAAGTTTTGGATTAGTTTCTCTGTGATAGGATAAGCTGAACAGTGGTTAGGAAGAGCTACTAGAGACTTACAACTCTCTAATTTACAGGATTTTTAAAAAAGTACAAAGAATGGGTAAGAAAGAGAGAAAATATCAAAGTGGTGATTTTTCTTGCTAGCATTCAATTTTATTTACAGAAGGGACCAACCCTTTGCCAAAGAAATCACCAAATCCAATGGCTGGTCATCTGGTTTAACTTTTGCGCTTTACTGGATAACATTTAGGAGTTTGTTATATAAATGGTGGTTAGAGGCACCTATGGAAGCCATCCAAATTCCTGCTCTTGGCAAGATTATCACCAATAGATCACATCCACTGTGGTTTGGTCTAATGAAGTCTTAGGAGTTGCCAATGGTGGAGGCTATGCTGCCTCCCTAGGTGACTTGTTCTGCAGCTGCACTAGCCTCCAAATATCTAACTTGAACCTCTCAGGCAGGTAATTTTAGCCATTTCCCCTTTGACTTTCTTGTCTGCCACCTCTAGAAAGAGTTAGGCTCCATCGACTTTGTAACTTTCCTTCAAGTGCTCTAGCTTTGTCTTAGAGTGCCCTTTGGCTTTGGCTTCTCCGGATCAAATAAGTACATCTCCCTTAACCTCTCTTGAAGGTCATGACCTTTATCAACTGTGGGGCCCAAAGCTGGTCACAGTAATCCAGGTTTGGGTCCATTACCACTGAGTGGAATAAAGGGTCTGGTGGTCATAGTCTTCGTAATGTAATTTAACATGCTGGTTGCTTTATTTGTGATGAGAGAACACTGCTGGATTATATTCAGTTTTGTGTCAAATGTAATACCCACTTTCTTTTCAGCTGGTTTCCATGGAGCAGTAAAACTATCATAACTGCAGCTGGTCTGATTCATACCAAGCAGCCCCAATAATATGCCACAACAATCAGAGAAAGAGGAGGTTGTCATTAATACAGTTATCTGGAACATTTCCATTTAGACAAAACTTAAGTAATGCTGCTCATAAGCTCCACACTCTTCCTTTGCATGGGAGTGTTTCTTGCACATTAATAATATCCTGAAATTCAGAAGAATGAACACCAGCTGTAATGATGGAGAGAGCACTACTGTGTCTTCAAGACCTCATGAATTATCTTTAGAACCTTTTTCTCTCATGATTAAGCACTTAAAATCTACACTTACAAGAAACGGACTTACATCCTTGAAATATTTAACAGTTTTGTATAGAGTAGATGAGCTATAAAGTTACATAAAGTCTTTCACAATTGACCGTTTTTAATTAACTTCAAGGAGGAATGTTAGGAGTAACTTAAAATTTTAGTACATGCTGTAGCAGTTAGGAACATCAGTAGGAAACTCTCATTGACTTCAGTAGGTCTGGAGAGAAAGATAAAATATTGATACGTACAGTTGCAAATGAAGAGGTAGGATGGTGCAGCCCCAAGTCTTACTGCTTCTTTCAAGATTAATATGATACAAAGTGAAAACAATAGCAGCATATTTCAAATTTCGAAATGAAATATAACTAAATTGTGTTGTGTAGTGGCAAGGAGAGACATATAGCTGTGCTAAATTTTTGCAGTCTCCAACATCAGTTAACAGTCCCGTTAATCTCTGTTATTCTTGATCTCATTTTCTTACCTGTGTGTTTCAGGTTTTGTTTGGTTTTGCATAATTGTAATTAATTAATCCTAATTTACACAATCATTGTCATCTTAGCCTACATGCTTTCTATAGTGTACAATTTGTTATATATAGGAGAGACAAGAAGTTGCATTGTTTGGCCTCAGAATTATGATGAAAACTTTCATAGCAAAAGAAGCCAGTTAGACTTTCTGATAAGAATTTTTTTTTAATTGTATTTTATCATTTTTTGTGTGCAAGTTTTTTTGGTCCTTTTTATTAATTCTAAACATTACTGTAGAAAAAGGAACCTAGACAAAAGAAATAAACAAAATGTGCTGTAAGCCTGATCATTTTGCTATAGCATGAGTCAAATATTGTACTTCATTTTCTTTCAGTGTTAGGTTTTGTATGTATTGTTTCATGACAGAGAGTTCTGGCTGACTACTTCTCTTATGGAGATATACATGGTTCACTGAGGTGATTCCTGATACAGGAATTGTTTCTTGTGGCAGTCTTCAGGTTTTCTTGTACATCATCCCTGTAAACAGAACTGTAGAATTTCTCAGTGAACTGAAAAGATTCTGAATTCATACTTTCACCTACTGGAGTGAATAATTTAAATGAACGAGCTGATGGATCTAGCAACACAGTAGTTTGTTAAAAAAAATAAACTGCAATTCATCAAATTAAAGTGTTATTGTCCCACCAGTATATAGGAAAAAGAAAACCATGGAGATTGCTTCTCTGTTAGACAAAGCTGTAAAAATAAATGTAGGCAGATATATATGAGATTTATGCAAGCTCTTGTAAGATTGTTGTAGGTAAGTCTTGGTTAACAGTCAAATCCCTGACACGGCTGCTTTCTCACTCCCCTTTTAAGGGGACAGAATAAAATGAGAAATCTTACAGGTTAAGACAAACATAGGAAGATTGCTTACAGTTTTGGTACTACAGTCAAAAAATCTCTATAGGGGGGAAATGAAGTTTTTGTCAATTTAAATAGATTTAAGTGGTGAGCAACAAAAGACAAAAAATAAGCAACATCTTTCCTCATCCATTTGTCATGCTTAACTTCACCTTTTCACTCCCAAGCCCTCCCCAAACAACAGTATGGATGAGGGAGTGTTACTTTCAATTTTTATTTATTTTAGCCTTTCATGTCAGCTGTAGAAAATAGATGATACCTGCTTTGACAATATGGGATGGGGTTTTTTTCAAAATTATTTAAATAGCAGATTGAACGTCTACTAAATAAATGCTTTGTATGATGTAATCCACATTTTTTGTTTTAACATAAACCTAAATCATACAGAACTACTAATCCGATTCTTCTGGAAGCTACATACCAATTTACTCCTCAATTATCATGGAATGCTACTACAAAATATAAACTTTTTATATATATATATATGTATACACCAGTCTGGTAATTTGATTTTTAATGACACATTTATACAATATTTTGAAGTTCTTGTTCATTACATTGCATATGGTTGCTTTACCATTTCTGAAAGAAGGGCACTGTTTTGAGATGTTAGCACTAAAAATACTCGAAGGTAGATGAGTTTCCTGTTAGTAATGTTAATTGACGTTTTATTACCAGTGTAGTATATTTTACTACTCCATCAAGTGCTTTAGGAAATGAAGCCATGTAACATAACAGAGATACTGCTTCAGAAAAGTCAGTCCTCTACGGTAGGTGGATTGAAATGTGTGTGCCAAGTAGCATGGAAAAACAAACCAGAACAAAAGAACTCTTCATAAGCCTGTGCTTTCTAGTATGAACTTTATAGCTCTGACACCCTGGGTTTTTCATTGTCAGTACTCTTACACTGAAACAGTCTCTGTCTCGTAACCCTGAAGTTGTTTTTCAGAAGTTCTCTCTCATTAATTCCTGCTTGAAGCCATAAAAATAAAACCTCGCAAACCTCAAATTAAAACCTCAAGGTGTTTCTTGGTAAAAGATGAGTACTTTTTACGTGAAGATAGAATACAAATCCCACTCTTAATACAATGGACTTTCTAACTGGCACTCTCATAAAACCAAGATGTTGCCAAGTAAATTGGCTGTGAGTGCTATCAATGCCCCGCAGTGCTTTTGTTAATTGTATTGCCGTAGTGCCTGACACAGATAACAATCTTTCCAAAAGAGCAAGCAGATTTAAAGAGGCAGAATTAATCAAAATTGATTTGTGCAGTCTGTCATGTTGAGCTCTGCTGGGAGAGTTTTCTTTCCCCTTCTTTCTCTAATTCCTACTGTAGTAATTCGTGTAACAGGTGGTTGCATCACCTTGGAGTACTAATTATGGTGAATGAATGGAGTTGTCTGCTGTGATAGGTACAGGACAGGACAGGATTAGAAGACATCAAAATTTACTTCATTTGAATACCACTCAAAAAAAGCCCCCTTTTTTTTCCAACTTTCTGGGTTCACTAAAAAAGGGGATGAGAAAAGAAAAATTCCAAGGTTACAGTTTTTTTCAGTTGAGGTCATAGTTTGCTTTAGTATGGCCAAAGATACAGGGCTATAAACCTTTGTTGCAGATATGCTAGAAAATGGCTGTGGAAGGCATGCAAGAATGAAAATACTACAACATTATACAGAGAAATCCCAATGTGAACAGAGAATTTATTTCCTGTGTATGAGGCTCATTATCAGGGAATACTGCTCAAGAATTCCTGAGCTGCTTTATCCAGTTCAAATGTATATAGAATTCTTCTCATATTTAAAAGCTCAAAAAGTTGAGCATTTAGAAATAACCTTGAAGAAAACGAAAGATGTTTCTTTTATAGAAATTTGACTATCCTACTGGCAAATAATGGGCATAATTGGGAAGAATTCATGTTCTTTAAGTATTTACATCAAGTCACTCCAAGCTGGATTTTCAAGAACTTGCTTCTTTGAAAAATCCTTAACTTGAAATATTTCAGATTTAGTAAATGGTTTGCAGTCAGTTTTTTCCAACTGTGATTTATGTGCATGAAAGTAATTTTTTTTATTTGGCAAGGTGAGATAGGGATATGATGAAGACATAAACTATAAAACCAAGCTTCTCCTTATATTAAAAACTTTTTTACAGTGTTAGGGGGAAAAAAAGCACTTTAAAATAAGTGCTAAAATTCATTTATTAATGAGGGACTTACCAAGCAGGACTTGATACATTTAGTATCAGATTTTTTAAAAAATCCTTTCCTGGACTTTTTTTAACTGCAAAAGCTTTGCCTGGGTTTCTGGTGTTGATGTTGCAATTTGAAAATAATATCTTGATCTAACTTTGAAGAAGGATTAAAATTTGTATTTACGGTGAGAATTTGGATGAGTATTTTAAGTAAAAAATTGTTTTCATGCAGCTCCCTACTGAATCAAAGTTTGAAAAATGCATATAATGTGCCCACAACTGTTGAAAACTGACACAGCAACTGCTTGTCTTGTATTTCTTAATTTCTTATAGTCCTCTGAGTGGATAAAAACCGAGGAAGAATCAGGCCCAATATGCTCCCATTATTATTTCCATATCTAAGTCTGACAAACATGCTGTTTCAATTGAAACTGGCTATTTACAAGCAGAATTTGCTTTATGTTGCATCACATTTATAGAAATTCTGCTGGGAAAAAGGACAGAAGAATCTGTTATAGGAATAAGAGGCAGACACAATAACAAATTAAGTGGAAAGAAGCTAGATAGTAAGCTAGATGGAAATATAGCCAGTACATGCCAAGGTGAGTATTTTGCCCGATGTATTTCTTTCATGACCATTTTTTGAGCCTGGCAGTTCAGTCAGCTTTTAGTCCATTTCACTCTCTGTTTATCTTGTCTGTACTTCATCCAAGTAAGTCCAACAAATCAGTTTGTTTATAAGGATGATACGGGAGAAACTGTTGAAAGCTTTACTTAAGTGCAGATAAACCAGTCCTTTCTCCTGAATTAGTATCGTGATATAGTAGTTTTCTATTGCTCCTTTAAAGTCAATAGTAAAAATGTATCATGAATGCATAAGATAACTTTTAGCCCAAAAAAAACCAGTGAAACTTATGGGTCAGCCAAGTAAATATTACTGATAATATTAATAATTGGGGTGCTTAGGATTTATCTTGTTTCACACTGCAACTTTTTAACTGACCTGAGCCAATCTCTGATAATTTTAAGTATATTCACTAGTTCCTCAAGGCTGATAAACTTTATTGGAAAACTAGGTTTTAGAAGTCTTTTTTGAGGCTAATAAAGTCTGCTTTGATAGTCTTTCAGTCATGTGGATAAATATGTGAAGTTGTCTGAAACAAAAAATTCGATTCCTGCTATAGCCTGATTAAACCAGTGAGAAATCTTGAACAGTAAACTGAACGGAATAATGAATTTAACCTTATAAGAAGATAAAAATACTTCTTACCATATAGAAAAGTTGAAAAGAAGTCACAGGAACACTACACTTATAATATATTGTTGTTAGGTTGTACGTGTTGTAATAGGTTTTACAGAATGTCCAGTTATTAAAAACTTAAACAATGACAGTATTGAGATAATGCAAATCCAAGCTTCTTATTTTATTCCCATTCAACTTTCATCTGTAAGAAGAGAGAATTTTTATTTTCATCAACCATTTTCCAGTGACAGATGGAATTATAGTAAATCTTCTCCTCAAATAACTAAATTGATATGCAACTAGAACACAGCAGATGTAAATACTTTGATGGCAAAAAAATTTAAACCACAGAGCTATGAAAATTAAGTGTCTTGAACTTCTTTATTTGCTTAAAATATTTTTATCTTAATGATTTAAAATATTTTTTTAAACAGGGCCAATCTGATTGTTTAAATAGAGATGAGGAACAGAGATTTCACAGCAAGTCTGATAATGAGTAGGTGTTACTATGTGTTATTTGTATCTAAAATACAGTGCTTTCAGGTGAAGGTAATTTCCAGGCTTCTGAGGAGTCCTTTAATTATTTCTCTTTTGAGTTACGGCAAGCAGATGTGAGGTTAAAACAGTGGAAAAAAAAAGAGAGTATTTTAAATTAGCAAGAAGCTACAAGCTACTCCAGTAGAAATGATTAAATCAGAAAATGAAAGCTGTACTATCTACCCAATAATAGACTACTACAAAAAAATCAATCAAATTTTTAGATTGTATGAACCAGTATTCCTCATTTAAAATCAGTAAAGTTACATTGACCTACGTCATCAGAGAGCTAGGATTTCTTAATTTTTAGGAAAATACCACTGAGATGCCCTTATTAAATGTATGATATTTATATAGATCCCAGGTCAGCAGCAGTTTTTCAACTAACCTTGATAAGATTAGTTTTGAGAAACCTGTACTGTATACCTTTACTGACAGTCTGGAAAAACCTGGGAATCAAACAGGAAAGGAATGATATCTTGAGAGTTTCAGGTTGAGAAACTATACTGGAGATTTCTGATTACCTAGCAGACCTAGAAGCTGAATGCAAACCTAGTGAGTGGCTTGGGAGAAATCAATTCTGCCATCTATGCTTCAGTTTTCCTTTCTGCCCTTGCTTCTCTTATTCATTCATATTCATCTTTTATGAACCTGCCTTATTTCTGGCAAGGAATTTTCAGTTGCTGCCATATGAAATAATTGCTGGGAAACAGAGACATTTGATTGTTCAAAGTGATCCTCAGATGAGNGGGATTAGAATTCCATCTGGGACATACCCATATATTATCAATGAGATTAAGGTGCTACACATGTATTTATAAATAGTCTTCTGGAAAAGATGATTTCCAGAGGTCCCTTCCAAGCTACATGATTCTGTGGTTGTGTGATTCTTTGAAATATCCAATAAAATTTAAAAATAACCAGGAGAGTTCCATTTAAATATTACAGGGAATAATGAATTCTCTGTAGTCCTTATGGAACCTACGATGCAGTTAATTTACCTTAACTCCATCCTGTGAAAATTAGTTCAGAAATCCATCAATTCACTTTAAAGAGCTAGCTTTAACAACAACAATAACAACAACAAAAGAAAAATTGATACTAAGCTTCCTGCATTCCAGAATGAAACTTATTATTAATTTCAGCCAGCAAAGTTTGAGTTTTTAAACACCTCTTCATGAATATACAGTCATAACAACCTGGCACTTTAACAGAAGTTGTTAAGTGGTAAATACAATGACTTTGATATTTGTTACGAGAAAAATTCAAGCTTAGTCTTCCACAATGCTTTTATTTACATCCTCTCCCTAGTCATGGCAGTTTGTGCTCTTCTCCCTCACACATAAAACATGCCAAAGTAGAGAGTTAAAGATTCTTAAGTTAAAAGTAACTCTGTCAAACTTTAAATTATCACTTATTAATATTGATGTTAGTATGTTGACAAAGCTTTTCAAGCAGTGCAAGTGTTGAGAGAACCATTAATGGCAAATGGATCATTAATAGTAACCTATCTGGGTTACTTGGAATCAGACTTGCAAAACAAGGATTTTTGCAGAGATTTGGAAATGGAATAATTTTCTTTCCCTATATTGGTCTTTGTGGTTTTTGAGAATTTGCTTTTTTTTGCTATGGCTTATTTTTGTTTATTTTTCAGTACCCAGAATTGTAAAGGGCAATGGTCTGAAGTGCAGTTCACCATTACTTTTCTCAACCATTACAGTTTCTCAAAAAGAGAAAAAGAAAGCCTACAAAAGCTATCTTAACTTTTAGATACACTTTTATAACACCAAATAAAAATATATGAAGCATTAAAACAGTATAGAATTTTAAAAGCTGGACTTTCAAGTCTATGGGATGGACCTCACAGTGATAGCAGCAAGGGGTAGATACCTGGACGCTCTTCATGCCTGTATTCATTGAAGGAGAACTGAAATTTACCTTAAAGCAGTCTTATTTAATTAGCCTGAACTCTTAATTTAATGTAATGAGCAACTGAAGACATAAGCATGTGAATTACGTTCTTCCAGAATTATGTCTGAGAGCAGTGTTTCCTACAAATGAGTAAAAGCAAAGATGATTTTACAATACGTAGTATCTTCCCTCGCCCCCCCCCCCCCGCCTTATTAAAGTTTACTGCACCCAGTTACACCAAATTGCCCTGCTGCAGACTTTGATACCACACTTGTGCTTGTAAAGCTTGCTTTAAAGATTTCCTGTGTTTTAATAATATTTAGCAGTAGGGTAGATACTTGTACTTTGGATTCAGGCAGTTTCAATTAATTCCTGAATCCCGCCAAATGTAATAATGTAAAATGTAAATAGTAATCTGATGAAAACTCACTACCTCTTCTTACAAGCTCTTCTCTGAGCTACATGACCAGGTCAATTAGTTCACATCCCAGAGCAGATTCAAAGTCTCAGAATCAAATTTTCCTTTGGGAAACAAGGTCCACAGAAATAAAAGTGTGTATTTTTTCATCCTTGTTAATCATTATTCAAGGTGATTTGCCACGAGCTTCTGAGAACCTCCTGCTTGAAGACCATCTAAAATACTTATTTAGACAATTGGTCAGTCACATGAAAGTTTAAACATGGAACCACTCAAGTCCTTGGGTAGCTGATGAGTGCAGTGCTTTTCAAAAGCTTTACACGAAGTCCCAGAAGTGCCAGCCACCACGGCACTGGTGTGAGGCTGCCCAGTGTGTACTGACTACAACTTTCATGGAAGTTAACATGGTTATTTTGTTTATAGCTCTGTGTTTAACCCTTCAGATTTTCTGCAGATTGTATGACATACACAAATACTGTGCTGTGTAATTATCTGAAGGGGACAGAAAACTATCCTGTGGAGCACTATTTGCATTGGTAGTCTGTCTTTTGGTCATCCTCATCCATCTCATTAAACACATAAAGTGATTTCCCTGACCAGGTGAATGTGAAGTGTCTTTGCTCTCTCTAGCAGCACTCTGCAGTGTTTAAATGTTTAGCATTTTCCAGGATAACACTTGTACTATTCACCAGAGTCTTGCTTCAGTGAATAAAGAGAAGGTTGGTTAGAGGAGAGTATTCCCTGAATACTCTTCCTAGCAAAAATGACTATTCTTTTTCCACTAGTAGGATGGAAAATTTCTAAAAGCAGCTTGAATTTTAAGGCAAAGATGATTGTAGTCTTAAATTTCTAGATATGAGTATTAAGTATTCTGATTGTAAATACAAGAGGATCCAGAGATGAAAGCGTATTCTCAATGTCACTTTTGTTCTTGAGAGATCGAAAATAAAATCTTGTAAGTGATCACATTTAATTTTGTAAGAATTCCTATTGACTGTATATATGGAATTTTTTACCTTTTGCCTTTTTTCTTGAAATAAATGTTTATACTAATATGATATGTAGTATTATATAAATATTGTCTTGTATATAGAGAGGACAATTTTTGCTACGTTTTAAAAATCTAAAATCATGTCACAGTGACTGCGTTATTTAAAAATCTTTTTCTATGTTCTAAGGAAAGATTTAGCGCTTAAGGAAGAGTTGTTTTTAGTTCGTAAGTGGTATTTTAAAAGGTAAATTACTGGATTATACAGAGTTTTTCTATTGTTTTGTCTTGTGCTTTGGAGGGAGTGCTGAACATTTTCATTTTCCCTTCCAAGTTTAAATAATTTGTGGCAGAAAATACAGCTGGCTGCTTGTACTGAAAAATGTGTCTAATTAGCTCTCAAAGTCCTCTTCTCTGAAGGGTGTTAGGACTCTCTCACAGATCACTTGTTGCTTTATTTCTCCCATCCATCTTCTTCAGGCATCTTGACATTTTATAGTGCATTATTTTTCACACACCTTGAGTTGAAGCTCTTAACCTAATCCTAGGAAGAGTATTTTTCACTGAAGAGGGTAAAAAAAAGACTTTTGGTTTTGATCAGACAATCTCTGGGCCACCTGCCTTAGTGGTACATGATCAACTGCTGTGCCATACTTCTATTCAAGTCTGTGTGTAAAGAAAATGTCACATAGGCTTACATTTATTTAAAGAACTGACAAATTTTTTATTGGTGCTTGTTAATGAAAAGACAAGGTGACCTTATTATTTTCTTCTTTTGAAAAAAATTTTGTTGTTTTGGGACTGGGGCTAGAGATAATTGCCGTGCTTCTTAACAGTCTCTAAAGACCAATTAACAACAGGGAGCCATGTACTCTGCCAGTCTGAGTTTCAATTAAATGTCTGCTCCAGGAGGAGCTAAACTAACACACAGCTATTGAACAGCAGTTACACTATTGATAGAGCTGAGTCCAGCGCAAAGGACAAAGACTCTTGGTTCATGACAGATGGCCTAATGCTCTGGCAATTAATATATTTTTATGGCTTTTAAATCTTTCTGACCTTTTGCTTTTCTGTGTGAATTAGTAGGGCACAGTTTTATTTGTGGAATGGAAGTTTAAGAACATGTTTATGTGACATCTTTTAAGGAACTCTTTTTTTTTTTTTTTTTTAAATGTAAAATATATTCTGTTGGCAGGATTTAGCAGTCTGACTTTTAATCAGTCAGGACTGCTATGTACTTTTTCTGGTGAGATCCTGATTTATTATAGCTGGGGTTCCAAGGTAGCTAGAGATTAGAGAATAGTAATAATTAATAAATGTTATTAAGAATTCAGCAATGAACACACATGCAATGGAATTTGATACTTTTATTCTGATTCATCATGCCCGAAAGTTGTATCCTGAAAATATAGTTTTCCAAACAATAGAAACTTAAAAATCAAATCAACATGGTGTATATTACCATGTAAACATTCTTTCAAATTTCCAATTACAGTTTAAAAGTATCTGCAAATTTTGGTTAACTTATACCGTAAGGTGCTATCTAGGAAAATGCAGTCAATTTTGCTTTATAATAAATCATTCCAGTATTAAGAATTGTACTAAAGTTTGACTCATTTGCTTGTTTCTTCCCTCAAAATATCATCCACATAAAATTAAAATAATTATAATGGTAGTTAAAAATGAAAATAATACATTTCTCTCTGGCATACTTTATCCTGAGTCAGGTTTCCTGACACGTGTAGAAACAAATTATATGTGCTTGGTATTTGTGAAACAAACACACTTCTGAAACCACAGAAAAAATGATGAAAGACACAAAGTATTGTGCCTAGCACATACTGAGAGTGTTTTTGAGCGTTACTTAGTTTTTGCTCCTCTAATTTTTTAGTAGAATATGGATTGGACTATCTGTGTATGCGCAAAATGCAATATTTCAATATGTCTTTATATTATATTTTTCCACTATTTCTATCAAATATACATCATCGGAACAATGAAATCACTTGAAAGAAAACAAAGAACACTCACAGTTTTGTATTGGCTTTATTTATAGAGTACGGAAATATTGCTAGGTTGTTTAAACTTATATTTGTGTTCTAAGGCAAAGTATTTTCATTTAAATCCATTTATTTGTTTGTGATTTTCCCTAATATCCAAGTATTATGATAATCTGTAATGAATTTCCAGTATTAATACATAAAAAGTTTTTGGTATTATTTTGACTACAGATAACTTAAGCAATGCACTTGTGCTTGTGATAATAAAGAAGTAACACTCAGAAAAAAAAAATAGACTTTTTTTTCTATAAAATATTAATTGGTTTCTAAAAATTCACATATGTATCTCCTCCCTGCCCCCAATACACACACACATTCTTATAAATTAAGATTTTATTTCTTCACAGATTTGATGAAAATCTTAAGAGACGGAAGTGTTAAACTTCTGTTATCCAAATCAACGTCCTGGGGATGCCATATATACTTGCTTCTAACATCAGCAGAAAACTAGACAACTAGTCCAGCTCCTAGTTAAAGCAGCCATAAACTTTGGGAACTATTCAGCTGACCAAACTCACATGTGCTCTGTGAAATTCACTGATTTTCATTTGTTATACTTAATTGACCAATTAAAGTTTCCACACCTAAATTGCATGCAAAATTTTTAATGCCTAAATTTTTCTGTCCAAAAGTGTATCTGCTTTTCATCTGTAATGGTATCTAGAAGTAAGATTTATTTTGATACTTCCTGGGTAAATACTTCTCTTGCAATGTTTTTACTGTGCATACACAACTTTTCATTTTGCAGACAAGAATCTAGTAAGATTTTGTCTGAGAAAATTAAAACTTAAATGAACAGAGATGAAAATTCTGTTATCCATCTTTCTAAGATGGGCAAGGTGAACTCGGAATCTAGATTTTTTTTTTTTTTTTAAGGAGTGTCAGACTATTTAATGTCAAGGAGTTGATACTTCCACATTGTCTGTGCTAAACATGAACACTGGTTATTACTTGTAGGTGATCTAAATAAATAAATAAAGCCACCACCAAACTTCTAAAATATTGACTAATGAGACTCTCTTGATTTATTTGTACTTTCTTGGGTGTATCTATAAAGCCCTTCAGTCCCCAAGCAGGCCTTTTCTAAACTAACTCACCATTCACATGGGAAAGGGGACCAGATGAAAGATATCAGAACCCTTTTTTGATGTAAGAACACGTAAGCTGTGGGTGAATATTTGGCTATCTAGAGATAAATAGAATGTTTACCAAGCAAACAGAATCTTAGAATGATGCCTGCAGATACAAAAATGAGATTTGTTCAGAAGTGAAAGAGGTTGGTCCATTGTCTTCAGAAACTTCAGGTACACTGTAAAACCTACAATTATTCCTGCCTTATAAAAAGGATTTTTGTTTTCAGTATACACCCCTACAAGTTAGCCTAGTAGTTTTAATATCTTACCCCATGTGAACAAACTTTTCTCTTATTTGGAATAGTTTACTTTGCTCTTATGACTGTGCAAATGTATTGTGGTTGAATTTCTTTTCTTTTTTTTCTCTTCAATACCCTAAGATAAGGAAGCTGTAAATGGGTAGAAACTTTAAAGTTTTGTCTTTGAAATAGTGCTTTGCTATAGTTTCCATTAGTCTGTAGTGATAACTTTGTTCATATATAAGTCTGTTACCTCTTTTTTACAAAGTAACTTCTAACCTTGGCTTTTATCTTTCATAGACTATTGGTTTGGGAGATTTATGGGCGTGTGACAAACCATGTGAGAAATTTGCATTTTACTTTCCACCTAGGTATTTGCTGTTCATAGCAAGTGATTATTGAATGGAAGAAATGAAAATCAGTTTTTTTATTAATAGCTTGGTTATCATTTTATTGCTCACAGAGTACTCCAAGCTGGCAGCACTCTAAAATGCTATCAGTTGCTTACCTGGGTGTAAGTACAGGATCATTAAATCTATGCTTTTGATAGTCCTATTTAGTGAAACTCCAGCTCCGCTTAGGTGTATGATACCTTTGGGACCAAGAGTTTATAGCCATTCTTAAAGCTAGTTCAAGGTGTGTGAAGATCTACCTCTATAGTGCGTGGTTAGTATGGTTTGATAGGATTTTATCTTCTTTATGCCTCCCTCTTTCAGTCTTTCTTACTCATTTCTTGCAGCCTTCTTTGACACATCCCCTTTTCCTTTCTTTTGTCTTTGACCCCTAAAACAAACCACATCCCACACTGAACTTTGCACCATTTCCTGCTACCTGAAGGAAATAAAATTAATCTGCTAACCAATGTTATTCCAATCTACAAAAATGGTGTGAGGGAACGCCCAGAGAACTGTAGATCTGTTGGTCTAACTCTAGCTCCTTGAAAATTTATGGAGAAGATCATACTGGATACTAGTGGAAGCTATTTAAAGAATAATGCAGTCACCAGTTACAGTCAACATGGGTTCACAGAGGGAAAGTCCTGTTTCAGTAATTTGATGTCCTTCTAGGATAAAGTCACTCCATTAATGGAAAGAAGTGTATGTAGTTTGGATGTAGCCTGGATTTTAGTAAAGCTTTTGATATTGACCCTGACAACATCCTTCTGAACAAGTTGTCCAGCTGTGGGGATGTGTGGGTTCACAGTGCTCTGGGTGAAGAAGGGGCTGAAGGTCAGAGCTCAGAGGGCTGTGGTGAATGAAGTCTGGCTTGTGACTGGTTACCAGCAATGTTTCTCAGCGTGCAGTTCCAGGGAGAGTCCTATTCAATCTGTTTATCAGTGAGGTGCACCTATGATGAGTCTGCTGATGATCAGAGACTGGGAGGTGGTGTTGACTTTCTTTAAGGACAGGAGGCCTTGCAGAGGTATCTAGACAGATTAGTCCTTTGGGCTATGATTATTGGGATGAAATTTCTGAAGTTTAAAATACAATTGTCTCAGTTTTGAGACAAGTTTAAGAGATGACACTCTGCAACTGGTGGTCTCCTCTAAAGGTTTCAGTAATCCCACTCCACCAAGAAAAATGAATGCTAAGGAAGGTGAAAAAAAAACCCCAATGGTTTATTAACAACAGAATGCTCACAAGACTCACTCCCCACCCCACACAGTCACAGGAAGAAGGCCCCAGAAATACTCAGAGAATGGGGCAAAAATTAGAGAAATACCCTTGACATATGGTGTGAGGTGGCGCTGGCTTTCATGCTGAGGGAAATAGAGCTTCCATGTAAGAGTTCCAGCAGTAGGCGAAAACCTGGTGGCTCACTGGCATTGACCTCACCATGGCACTCATGGGCTGGAGCCTCTTGGTGTGCTTTCTCTCTGGCTTGGCTCCCCAGGGCCTGGGGCTGGAGCGGGGTGGCCCCTCTCCTGCCTCTCTGGTCTCAGAGTAGCAGCTATTCCATTCACATGAGACAGCTGAAAGATTGCTGCTGCAGCTTCTCCCAGCCAGGGGAGGGAAAAGCTTTTTGCCTGGGCCAAGAAAAGCAAGCAAAACTGAATCACCCAGTGCCATGGAATGGCTGGGCTGTGAGGCTTTGAAAAAGGCCTGTCAAAGAACCCAGCGCTTCCCCAAGCCCCCCACACACCAGGCCCTGGGCCTTAAAGGCAGCACCGCCATTTTTTAGGCATAAAGCAGAGGATTATGGAATGAACTAGCATCATAAATCACTCCAAGACAGCCATATTCTGCACCTAGGATGGAGTTATGATGGGGAAGAGTTTAAGTGAGGAGAGGCTGGAGAGCAGTCCTGCAGGAAGGGAGCTGGGGCTGCTGGTCAGCAGCAGCTCGGTGTGAGTCAGCAGCGTGTGCCCTGGCAGTCCAGAGGGCAAACCTGGGGTGTCTCAAACATGGCATCACCAGCCGCTCAAAAGGGGTGATGATTCCATTGCATTCAGTGTTGGTGTAGCCCCACCTAAAGTATTGTGTGCAGTTCTGGGCCTCAGTATTAAAGAAGAATGTGAAAGTCCTTCATTGTGTCCAGAGGAGGAGATCAAAGCTGGTGAAAGAGCTGGAAGGAATGTCCTGTGAGAAGCAGCTGAGGACTTTATGCTTGTCTAGTTTGGAGGGAAAAAGGCTGAGGGGAGACTTTATTGCTCCCTACACCTTCTGAGGAGGGGAAATGGAAAGGAAGGTCCTGATCTCTTCTCCCTCCTGTTCAATGATAGGATGGAATGGGAATGCTTCATAAATGCATTGGAAGAGATTTAGAGTAGATGTTAGAAAGTGTTCCTTTACCTAGAAGATAGTAAAACACTGGAACTGGCTTCCTGGAGAGGTGGTTGATGCCTCATGACTCTCAGCGTTTAAGAAGTATTTGAACTTGACAACTTGGTCAGCCCTGACATGGTCAGGCCATTGGACTAGATGACTGTTCTATGTTTATTCCAACTGAAATAGTCTATTCTGATCTGATCTGTTCATAGTCTGTGTGTTTCTAGGGAGATGGATTTCAAAAAATAAAATCTGCAGGTATTTAATTATGTGTACAAAAACCTTTCCCCTTAAAACACAAGGTATTGAACAGATACATGCTTTTAAATAACAGTGAACAAAATATCAACTTCACAGGAATTTGAATATCCCAATTTTGAATTTGTTCCTACTCCAGTATTGCTTTTGAAGCTGTACTTGTTTTGAGGTTTGAAAATGTTAAGACCATGATAAGCTCAAGTATTCAAAGGCTACATCTGTTCAAAGCTTACAGATGGTCTTTTGTGTTATCTCTGGGCACTGTATAATTACATGTGACACTGTGCTTCTCAGGGAGGTGTTGCAATGTACAGATACATTACAATCTAAATATTCCAAAGGGCTTTACTTAATACTTATTTTCATCTGTTCCTCAGTGTATTCACCATAACCTCAAGACCAAAGATTAAGTTCTTGTGCATTGATATGTTCTTGTTATAGAATCTCTGGAGTTGAAAATTACTGTCTTCTTAGGTTAAAAATACCAAAAATCTTGCCTTCTCTTTCTGCCTAATTTAATAGAGAAAAAACCCCATGTTTTTAAAACCATGCTACAGAAAATTATGCTTTTGATATTTGCATAAAATGAATATTAAAAATTTACTTTCTACATAAAAACAGCAGCATAAACTCTTTGGTTCATATTTGCTTCTTTATTATTCTTAGGCTTTGAAGTTTCCCTCCTCAGTGAGAATGCCTCCTTTCTTCTTTCTCAAGTAGGTTAGCAGTCTTGGAAATGTTTCTTCTGTTTGACTCCCAGAATCTCCCTGTTTAGCTCACAGAATAAAAATGAAAGGGTTAAATATTGCAATGTGAATCTCAAGTTGATTGAAGAACCATGTGAAATTTCTTACGGATGAGACTTGTACACCTGAGTATTGAAACAAAAAGGAAGAGAACTGTCTTGAATTATTTGTTGTCCTCAATTCTAACAGCTCATTTTTGCAAAAAAAAAAAAAGGTTCTTTTCTTTTGAATAAATAACCAATTCCCAAAGGTATGCCTGCTACAGTTAAATCTTATTAATCCTAATGAGAAGGACAGGAAGACATTTAAGCAACAAAAACACCATACAAGATATGAGGGAGAAGTACCAATATTGTAGACAATTTTTATAGGGAAGAAAAAAAGAAAGCTGTAATATAGTGCTAAAAGTGTATTACATATTTTATACTTTCAAATGTCTATGCATAACTTGAATATTGTTTGATTTTCTATTTCATAATAGAACTTTGTACTGCGAAGAGCATGGAAGCATCATTGTATGAATGCAATTCCACAGTAACCAGGAAGTGTTTTGTTTGAGTGTTTTGTTTGTATTGTCAATTAGAAGATTAGGTAACAACAGGATAATTAGATAACTGCTTCTGCTGTCTACAACAGGGCCTTGCAAATAAGTTTATAATCTGCTGGTGGTCTACTCTTTTCATTCTTGGTATCTCTTCACACTTTTATAGAGTTTTCTGCATCAGGATGAGAGCTGAGTAGATTTTATGTTCATTATTTATAATGCTTGCTGCAACTTCATCTGTACAGAATTTTGCCCACTTGAAAGCATAGGATAAGCAAATATTGGACGAATCATGATGTTCATGCTGTTTTCTGCTAAGGTTTCATTTAGTCCTTACTAAGCACTCCTTGTGTGAATTCTGAGTTTTAGAGCAGTTCAGCTGCAATCGAGCTATGCATAGTATTCATTGCAGTAGAATTGGAATCATGAACTCACTAATTAAAACTGCTTTTTCTGAAAAAAATAAGTCATTTCATTATATTTTTAAGACTAAAGATTTTTTCAACAGTCTGTATTCTGCAAAATCATTACCACAGCTTTTCTTAATTCTAGTGACTTTGGTGATACCTTGGGTATTCAAAACCAAAATAACAATTGAGCCTTCCAGTTCATCCTAAGGAAATATTTTTCCTTATTAAATGTTTTCTTTTCATTTCTCATTAAAGCCATTACAATTCAATGAAAAAAAAAAAAGATTTTTAAAAAGCAGGATTTTCTGAAGTTTTTATTTTGGTATTTAACTTCATTTACCTTTCAGAATGTGAATCACCATAAATGCCTATTTATGTCAAGCAGCTGATGGTATTAAAAGAAACCCCACCATGCATGCCTATTAAGTGTATTTTTTGTTTAATATAGCCATGAAATGTTCAGGTAAGGAAGCAATGCACGCTGAGGTAAAAATTACTTGTACAGGGTTACCTTCATTCTGGTAAATAGCCCTGGCATTTTGACTCAAAGTGTACAGTGCTTTGAGGCACAATGCTTTTTCCTATTAATTTCTATTCAACCTGTGTTTTTGTAGAGTTTCATAAAGTTTTACAGGACTTAAAAGTGGTATTGACTTTCAGAATTGGGCTGCGTGAATGTTGCTCTTGTTTTTCTTTACTTAAAATAAGCAAACTTCCATGACAAAAGCAATGTTAATAACTGATTAGGTACTAATAATTACAGAGAGAAAATATGCTAATTTAAAATGTTGTTCAGGCTATTGCAAAATATGTTCCAAGAAAATAAGCCAAACAAACAAGAGAGTAAAACAAGCAAATAGAGCATTGATTTTTGAAAACTATTTTTGACGTTTATTGACTATGGAAACTCAGTTATCAGTAACAGTCAAAGCAGCAAGTAAAAGCCTTTAAATTTTATCCCATTTCTTTTGACAAGACAGTATTTTCAATGGAAAATTTTAGAACCAGATCAGATTTTTAGTAGAACTTATGACACGTGGACATATTTTTTTTCTCTTGCATGCATTTTTATCGAGCTAGAAATTTGAACTTTTTCTTTGTAAGCAGGCGTCATGATCACAATTTATTCAATCGCCATCTTTTAACCAACTTCTGTAGTATGTTGTAAATGGTAATAAGCTAAAATATAAATAGGAAGTCTTAATAAACCCAAATGCTATTGCCTGGTTCCATATAGATACATTGAATCAATTATTTAAGAATGTAGTTTGCTTTTAAAATCTGAATTTCCAGATACATATCCACAATTGTGTTGAGTTTCTACTCTTAGAACCATTAGTCTTCTCATGAAGTATCTGAGATCAGCTAGAGAAAGTTATTTTCCAGATGATCTGCAAATTACGTGGGACAACCTTCTTTTCAGTGGTCCTGCAAGTAAGCAGAAAAACAGGTGACCAATTGACAGCCAGTTAAGGTTGAACCTTTTAAGCAGTTTGAAGATTTAGGCAAATATTCAATCCTCATATCACAAACATATATATCTTACCTGAAAAAAAAAATTTACTAAATTCACAATCATGTGGAAGTAGACCACTTTCTGCAGAAAAAAAACAAAGTAGAGAAGATAAACAAGAAAAATATTAATACAATAAACATAAAAATACCAGCAATGCATTACAGAAATATCTTTCCAGAAATACCTCATGCCTTTAGAGATTATCTGGAAAGGAGAATAAACTGTTTATTAATGAAACTGCATATCACACTAGGGTAGAATTGTTGGCATTAGTCAAAGAAGAGGAATAGGAAGCTAAAGGGTATTCAAACATGAACAAAAACAAGATGAAAGCCATCCTGAGGAGGGAAACAGTTAGTGTAACCAAGGAAAACAACCAGCATGCTCACTGTCAGCTGGAAGGCAGTAACACCTGAAAGAACAAGGCTTACTGTCATCACAGGGGACAGTTACATTTCCATGAGCACATCAGGAAAAAGCAAAAGAAAGACTAATGCAATATTAGGCTTTTTGCATAACAAAATATTAATAATGGCAGTAACAGACCCTTATAAATGTGGTCCAAGGGTGACCACATCCTGCTATGTTACTTGGATTGATTAGTGTTATTTATGCAGTTATTATAGCATAGTTCAATGAAATAATAGGGAAAGAAACAAACAAAAATAAAGGATAGGCTTTGCATTGTAAACATAATTGTTCTGCTTAAATGGGAATCTTTTATTTTCCCCCTAGAAGTAGTAAAATATTCATCCCTTTAAACACTAAAACCCTTAAAATATCTGGGCAGATCAGTCTTTCTCATTCTGAGACGAGGCACTATTTAGTGGATATTTTCTATTTCACATTTGGATATTTCTAGAAAGAGGACATAGTTACTTTGTTATACATATTTGAACTGTGTCTTCATTCTGTATGTCTATGGAACAGCTGGGTTTCCAGCATCCTAGAGAAGTAATTTTCCTGTATTACTGTGCTACCACACCTACTATAGAAATCACCTGTCTGGCCAAGCAGCATGCCAATTGGCACAGTGACATATGACTGCAGGTGGGAATTATCTGATCATTCTGTGACTAATGTTGCACACTAAAAAGAATTCATAAAACCTGAAATGCTAAAGAAACCCTTTTCCATTTCTGCCAGCATTCGTTCTTGGCTTTGTATCAACATTTTTGTAAAAGCATTTATCTAAACTGTACTATTACAATGTCCTTTCAAGGATGAATATTGAATCTTTAACATTGCTACTTTGCTTCAAGCAATTTTTATGTGTCTCCTCCAACTCATATTCAGACCAAAGATGTGTGTCATGAAAGCTGAGTTTTAAATCACCTCTCCATAACTTGTCATATCCCAAAGGCAGATCTGGACTTCAAACTCTGCTTCTAACCAATTTAAACAAAAGAGAAGTATTGCCACTTCCATATACCTGTGTGACTACACTTAGTCATGGCATTGTTCAAAGAATAAAATCCAGAGAGGACAAAAATTCAGTCACTCTAAGAATGAAAACAGAGTCTTAGAATAGCAAAATGCAAGCAAGTTTAATTATCATTGCTACCAGTGGTCCTGCTGTAATACTTTGGTTTTGGTTAAATTTAAGCTTTACTATGAATGAAGAGCCTTCTACCTGTAATGAAAGCATAATACAGTTACAAGTAATGCCCTACAGGTCACACTTTAAGACTTATTGATTGCCTCTAGCAGCAGACAATGAGTGTAGGAGAAAGTTGTTCTTATTTGGATACTTTCAGTGTGCTTTTCTGCCTTTGAGATGATTTGAAATAGTTTTTATCAGTTTCTTTCAATTGGGAATGATTACAAATGGTTCTTAGAAAGAATAATTCCTCAGAAATATAAAAAAAATCATTTTCATTTAGCTATAGTATGTGGCATGGGCACTACTATCTGTGACTCTGAACTAGCCTCCATGAATATGGGAAGGATAATGCCAGAGACATTTTTAGTAGATTAGAGAATGACTATGCCTTATTTTGGTTTGTGAGGGATATCTGCTTCCACAGACTTGTTTAATGAATTGACGCAGCTTTTCAGCAGTGAACTCTTTGATCTGATCCTATGCAGAATGTCACCACTGCTACCATTTAAAATATATCACGTATTTATGTAAAGATATTTAAAAATTTAAGGTGCAACTCAGATGTGCAGAATTTTAATTTTAAATACAAAAAAATGGAAAGAATTTGTCCCAGGGTGTATTGTAATGATCAGCAGTACTACACATAGTCAAAGCAGGAGAGGGAAACATACGGTTTTCCAACTGTGGCAATACAGGTTGCTAAAGTCAGTAATAACTTAATAAAAACCTAAAAACCTGTATACTACGTTGCACAACCATTCATCATGCATGCAGGTATTTAGGGGCGGAATAACACATAGTTATCTGTTTAAACTGTAGGAGACAGAATCCTCAAGCTTAAATAAAAGAATACAGTTTTGTAATGTATATATCATGCTCCTTCCTTCTTTTCAGACATCCTGAAATTCCCTGAATGGGAAGGATGAGATGTTGCATTATTGCCCACTGATCATCACAGTGTACTGGTAATTATCCTACTCCAAATCACAGTTCCTGTAGCACTGATAATCCTTTTAAATCAGGATGGTACTACTGGGAAAAAAAAAAAAAAAAAAACCTCTTTGAGACTTCAACTTCATCATTAGGTCTTTGTGTTCTTTACATTTCAGTTTGCATTTCTTTTTAGGTGCTTGGGATATCAAGAAATCATTTTCTCAAGAAACTCTCAAACTACAGAGTTCATTGTAAAGAAATGGTATGAAGAAAGGGCAGATGGTCATCTATGAAAATAGATATCTCATTATCTATGTAGTGAAATACAATTGCGTCAGAGCCTCCTCCTGTGCCAGAGTTTGCCTGCAGTAGGATTCAGCTGATCTATCAGCAGAAGTCAGACTACAGCCAGAGTCCAGAGCAACCTGCAGCACTGCAAGGGTCATGGTGTACAAGGACAAGTTCAAGAGTCTGAATGAAAGCCAAATTCCAGACGATTTGATAGCGCCTATAAGAAATGTTAATATTTTTTAAACAATACTGGCTTATATAATAGCATGTTGAAAGTGACTACAACAGAAAATATGCCCAATTGTTCAAGTTAATCAATATCTAAATCAAAATTAGCTCTCCAGCCTCAAAGTTCTCTAGCCTCAGGAAGAGGAAAAAAAATCAGTCTAAATTTTCATTTGTCATATGTTTGCATTTTGTAGTAGGATGTGGTCTTGATCTTCAGGTTCTAGAATAACTAAAGGTATAAGTAGTCAAGTATGGTAAGTCAAATATCATAATTGAACAGAAAGTTCAGAGGATCTTATTTACAGTGCAGGTTGCCCAGAGAGGTGGTGGAGTCTCCTTCACTAGTGTTACTTAAGAACCATCTGGACACAATCCTGTGCCGTGTGCTCTAGGATGACCCTGCTTCAGCAGGGAGATTGGACCAGATGAGCCCCTGTGGCCCCTTCCACCTGACCTGATCTGTGGTTCTGTGAAAGATTTGTACAGTAAAGGTGAACAGTTGTCTGAACTTTTCAGAACATTGTTATCTGTGCCTGCTGCCAAACAGAGACTTTTTTTAAAAAAACAGGGAATTTCTAAATAAAAAATTCAATTATTTATAAAAACTAATCCCAAGTTATAAAATTACTTTAAAACTACCATGTGGAAAACCTTAAACATTCATTCTAATGGGAAAAAGTACATCCTTGTGCTTTTTTTTCCTTTTTGTTGTTATTGTTTTTTGTTTGTTTGGGAGAAAGGGTTTTTCGGGTGTTTTTGTGGTTGGTTGGTTGGTTTTTTAGAATTTAAAAGTTTAGATATTTAGAAGGGCAAAACAGGTAATTTTTCCAGAAAAGTCAATTGGTATATATTTGAAATAGTTTTCTGCAGATGAGAATCTCCAATCCTAATTTGTGGCACTGTCTCTAGGCAAACAAACTGGTATTTCTTCTTTACATCTAATGAGCAATAACAAAATAATATATTTTCCTGGATTTCTATTTGTTGCTTAATTTGCATTTTCTTATCATACCAAAATGAGGTAGAGATTAATGCAGCTCTTAGGCGATGTAAAAGAAAACCCACCTTGCTGAGGTTAATGCAGTGTTTTTAATTTACATTACACTGATTCTATTTATTTTATGTAAGTTTATTTATAAATATACCTTAACTTGTCTCTGTTTATCTTGACTGTCATTGAGAAAACTAAAAAGAAATTTTGTTTTTCTGAATACTTAGTTACCTAGAATGACTGTATCATTATCAGTTCATTACTCAGTTTGGATAAAATTATTATGTAGAATTAGGTAAAACATTTTGTTTATTGATATATGTGGTGTTAAACAAGTGGAATTATTTAATCAATGCCAAAAGCAGAATCATGCGTTTACAGAGACCAACAACAGTGATTGCACATAGAATTGCATCAACATACATCCAACAATATTCAATCCTTGTTCTTTGGACAGTTAAATTAGAAGCAGTTATTATAATGCCTCCCATGAACATAAGGGATACCATCCACATGAGTGCATTATAACCATTTCCTTGTTTGCATGGCTATCACATTTCTGCTCTTTAAACAAACTTCAGTTCTGGATAACTCCTAGTTTTACTGTACAAAGAGACTAACTGAGATGTTTGCTTGTTTTGGTTTCTTTTGCTTTGCTTTTCCTGGATTATAGCAAAACATTTTACCATCTGAAATTTAATGTGTTTATTTCCTCCTGTAGGATTTTAAATAAGCTGCATGGATTAATTTAAACTAAGATTGGATGAATCTAATTTAAATTTTTTCTTGGTAGAATTAGTTTTGAATATAGTTTATACATTTTAAATCCTAAATTTTATTTTAAAAATCAGATAATTTATTTTAGTCTAAAAAATAATGCAAAATAAGAGCTCAATTTCTTAAACTAATTATCAAAATAATATTAGACATGTATACTTCTGTGCTCAGAGTATGTCTACTTACAATTAGTAAGTCCTTGTGAATATTTGTCAGTAATTAATTTATTCTTATTCCTGATGTTGTCTCTTTAAATATATGTGGCATATTTTTTCAACCCATGGAGTTAATCACAAAATTCCTGGTCAGATATCACTCAGGAAAAAAATGCCTAATGAATATCTACGAATTCTGAGCTAAAGATTGAATAAAGATACTTGATTTACTTCTACAGAAAGCAGAATTTCCTACACAAATAAATGTATATTTGTATTCAAGTTCTGTGGATTTCATGGAAAGTAGAAATTGTATGGTGGGTATAATCCACCAAACACATCAGATTCCCAAACTAAGAGTGCTTTGCATTCTTCCTAGCAAGGAATAGTTCAGAGTTTTCTCCAACATACTGGATGTACTTTAATCTTCAGTCTGATTGCCAGAATATATTTTATTAGCAAGGGCTTTTATTTGGCAACAGGAATTACACCTTCCCCCCATGCCATTTTTTTCAATATGTCATTGTCTTCTAAAGAAAGATATTTACCAGTGTCTAACAAGAGCTATGATAAAATAGGTATGAAATAATTTGTTGACATTTAAATACTTTGCATACTTACCACATCCCCAGCTGTTACAACAATTTTTTAAAGTGAAAATTTGATGGAGAAACATTGTGTCGCATGGTTGTATTGTTTCAGCTACAGCTTTTACAATGTGATAATAACTTTTAAACCAAAAAGCTGAAAACCAGAAAGGCTTTTCATTTTTCTTATCTCCTTATGCGACCCAGCTTTATACATTCCAAGACTGAACATTTTAGTTAGATTAGAACTCCAGACATCCAAACTCTTCCTTTTACATTTCTTCTATAAGAAAATGTTTCTCGCTTTCAATATTTCTTAAAAAGCCTTAGAGATAATTGATGAAAACTACCTATTTTTCCAGAGACCATATATTCTGAAACAGTTCAGAAGTCCTTCCAAAATTAACTTTCTCAAGGAAGTTATGATTAAAACAAAGTATTCCTTTTATTTCCAGCATTATGTCCCATCATTTTAGCTGGTGGAAAGAGAAATGAAGTATGTGTGGCATGTAATTACAGGAAACTAACGGAGCTGTTTCTGAAAAGGGATCATGTTAAAAGATAAAAAAATTACAAGAAGACAATGCACAATTTAGTGATGATGATGATAATAATATCATCTCTGATCTTTGTGTAAACCCAGTAACAAATTAACAGTGAATGACTGAGTGCAATGAGTCCAAAGTAAATACCTTACACCCATCATTAGAAAAAACCCCTAGTTCTTACCTGCTAAAATGTCTTTCTGACTTATTTACTTTATCAAAACATCCTGTTCAAAGACCTAGATTTTTTGCTCTATTTGCAATGTCTTTCCTACAGTAATATTAATACTAATACTAAAAAGTGGAGGCGGAAATGGCTTTCCAATATTTACCACAATGGAACAATAAGGGAAAATGAAATGGCAGTTTTAGGCAGGCTTAAAGCAAATAAACCAGGTTGCATTTTTAAAAGCGCAAGATTAAAAGTAGCTCTCATTGCCCTGGAACATTATCAAGGCTAAAAGTATGTTTAGAATTGCCATAAATTAGTGACCAATTACAAATGTCACCCAGACACAATCTCATTTTCAGTCCCTTAAATGTGAAGTTATGTATCTCAAGGAATTACCATTTTCTGCGCTTTTTCTTCTTCTTCCTGCAGTGTTTGCTGCTCATCTTTCTCAGGATTTCAGGCTACATAGACCTTTCATATGGGCAATTACAGGCATTTCTATGTCTACATTATTCCAATTTTGCTTTCTGCCTGGTTTCATTTAGCTCTTTTCCACCACTTATGAACTCCACTGGAGCCTGAACATCTGTAACTTCCTTTCCCGCGGTTAGATTCAGCATCTTCCCTTTCAGTGAGTCCCCTCCCTCCCTCCTTCCCTCCTTCCCTCCCTTCCTTCCTTCCTTC
>WBMY01000380.1:97792-138594 GCA_013397315.1 Donacobius atricapilla | reverse complement strand
CCTACCTCCTTCCCTCCCTTCCTTCCTTCCTTCTGCCCTTCCTTTATTTTCTCTTTTCTTTCTTTTCTTTTCTTTCCTTCCTCTTAGCCTTTTCTCCTAGCATGTGGAGAGGGCATTTGCATTCTTGCCTCTTTTCAATGTGATATTAGATGTCCTGAAAATGCTTTTGGTTGAGCTTTTTCTCATCTCCTTCATTTTGGGGTTAAGCTGTGAAAAGTCTGTGTAGCTGTGCAGCATGTGGGAATTATAACAAGGGTATCCAAGGATGCCAGCTTAGTGGAACTGGATCCGAGGAGTGCTGAAACACTGCAGCATTTTCAGGTTTGATTAGGCCCAGCAGTCCTTTGGTATCACAGGCACTACCTTGGGACAGCGCAGGCAAAGTAATTTAAGGTTGTTTGCTGATCAGCAGCTGTGCGGTGGGACAGGGCAGGGACAAGGGATAGCCACTGGTGGAGTAACCATCCAGTCAGAGAGGTGAGGCTGACAGAAGCTGCAAGTGAAACTCTCAGACAATATAAAATATAAGAAAAGGCCCTGGGGCTTTGTATGATTATCAAAACCTGAGACAAAATACCAAACAAATTTTATATGAAGTAGACTATTTTTTTTGTGATTTAACAGTTTGTTCTTGTCCTCTAAGTTACCTTCCAAGTTATCTTAGTGCTTGTATAATAAGAAATATATACGCATGGAGAAATTAATCTGCAGCCTTTTCAGAGGAGAAAAGTATTGTTTTCTGTGTTTCTGTTTATGAACCCTGAAGTTCTGGAGGACAGGAAGTGCCATGTTTTTCTTGTATAACAAGCAGTAATTAGAACTGTAGAATAGAAGTTGTTTTTTTTTTTTTTTATTTGGCTCATTTCTGATGGGAATAACAGGCATTTGAGTACCTAGGGGATAGGAATTTTTGTTTCCTACTAAATTTCAGGCTCTTTTTTGCTTCCTAAACCTAAAATTTCTTTCACTGTTTTAAGTTGTCAATTTTTCTAATTTTTCAAAGCAATGGCAATCAACAAATCCCCTACCGATGGAATTTTGGAAAATACATACTGTGTCCAGGGTTCAGAAACTCCAAAGAAGACTCAGTTAGATGAATTTTAGATGTATATGGAGATACAAGAAAGGGCTAAGACAGGAGACAAAACAAAGAGCTATAGGATAAAGGGGAGAGAAAATTACAGTCTGAAGTGAGAAAAGATGCAAAACTTTTATAATTGTCAGAGATTTCTGGGAAAGGTTTTCACTGTTGGTGAACTGTTGGCTCATGAAAGAGGGTCATGGACAGTATTTCCTTCTCTCTGAAAATCAAGATTCTTGCTAAGGTGTATGAAGGAAGTGAACATAACGCACAGGACAGCTGTCCCAGGTACTCTCTCCCATTGTCTCCTTTAACAAATTAGCTCAGTACCCCTTATGTTTTCCTCACTTACTTTGATTTAATTCTAGTGACTCTAGAGCCTTTCATCTTTTCTGCTAGCATCCTCTTGAATATCCCTTTTTAATACATTTTATATAAAAATCTTGTTCTGAGGGGTTTTCCTTCCCTTTCCCAGAAGTTGAAATTGAATATGAATATGATGCAGGTCTTCTAAACAACCAAATTTGTTCTGAGCCAAATAAAGTACTTTCCAAAACCAGCCAGCAGATAATTTCTCAGCCTGTCATTACTTCCACATCTGCTGCTACTGATAGAATCTTCTGCATTGAAAATGTATACTTGAAATGAGTGCTGCGCACAAATGGCGGGTCATAAAGAAATATAATGAATGTAAATGAACAATAAGCCCCACTTTCAAATGCCATTTATGGGCTCAATCTTGCAAACTGCTTGGAAGTTTTAGAGAATATAAAGGGCAAACTATCCCTCTGAGGGACTGGTCAGGACCTTATGAGACCAAGATCTGTAAAATTGTGACCTTCCCTTCAAAAGTTACTGTAAGAAAAAAATCTTTCTGTTGCCAAGATAGAGGTCTGACAGAAGAGAGGAAAAGCATGCAGGCTTACTGTAATTTGAAAACACAGCTCTATCCTACTGTAATTCAGTAATTCACTGGAAAGGTCAGCCACCTACTGCTGACATTTCAAATCTAATTTTTAATTTCTAAAATAGTAAAACATGGATTTTTGACTCTCAAACTGATTTTTGAACAAAATATAGATCAGTAGACAAGCCTGTCACTAAACCCAAAGCTCTGTAGCAAATTTGAATTCTATCCAAAGTTCAAAATTGTATCTAATAATGTCTGGACATTTTTTTTGTCACAAAAGAGTGATACTATCATTGTACCATTCCCCGCTGGAAGAAGAGTAGGTCACTATTCTGGACTTGTTTCTCTTCTGCAAGGCTGACATATCTCTGCTCATCTGTTTCCCATGCTGTATTTTTTTTTTAATCTATTATATTCTTTACTGTGATGTTAAACCATGAATACAGCTTGTTTGTATGTTTTCTGTCTCAGCACTTGGTTCATAAATCATGATAGCAGGTATATCAATATTTAATTCTGCATTAATGTTTCTGTCATAAGTCTTTGCTTCTGTCTGTGTTTAGTATTGCTAAAATTTAACTCTGAGTATAATGTAGGCCATGCCTGCTGTCTGCTTCAGTCTTACCTTTTGTGACACAAGTTTTAAGACAGAAGTTAAGAAAAGACTAATATGTTAAGAAAAAAAAGCAGAGTATTATTTACCCACAAATTCCATTGCTTCTTGGTGTTGGCAACTGATTTTTGAATGAGGCCAAACTGCAATGTTTTCCAATATAAAAGTCCATCAAGACCACCATCTTTTTGTCCTATCTCTGAAAAATAATATCCTTATTTTTATCAATTCCATTATAATAAAATATTTTTCTAAAATAATTTGCTAAATAGATTGCAGGTGCCAGTTGTATTCAATTTACAATAGTTCTAATATTATTTCAATTGATTATCATCTCAATTTTTCAGATGTTAGACTCCTAGAAATAATTTCCGGAAGAGATCTCTAATGAACACCCTCTCACTCCCCCCTTCTTCCCTCTCCCTTTCCCCTGCCCCAGTTTCTAATTAGCTTGACTGGAGTCTTATTAATTCAGCAACAAAGTTTGGGCCCTTTTTAAATAAGACTATGAATGTGTCTGCTCAATAAGTATGTGATGCTTTTAAAGGAAGTTTTCAGGATTGGAAGTTCTCAGAATCAGAAGTTCTCTGCCTGTATTGTGAGTGATTATGAGAGTAAAAAAAGTGTATATGAGAGTAAAAAGTCTGTCAGGTTTAATTTATTGTCTGGCTGACAAAACTTCCCATGCTACCATACAGTATTAATTCAAATTATAGAATTCTCAATAGGCTACCTCAAAAGTCTGTCATGTAGAAGAAGGTGAGTGACAGGAGAACAGTATGTTGAACCATGGAAATATGTGAAGGAGTGACACTGGACAAAAAAGTAGTTCTGTGAAGAGTGCTCTGCCTTGTGCTGAAGACAAAGCTCCATCCTTGGTTCTCTTCCTGAGCTACCAGGTGATATCAATCAAGAACAAACAGTCCATACACAAAGGGAGAAGGCTACAGAAGCAATCTTTAGACTTGTATTTTCACATTTCTGTACTTGAGTTGTATTGTTCTCATTCCTTCAATATGTCAGAAAGCCTATTTGGATTACTTGAAGGACTCATTTTCCATTTTTATTAATAACAGAATGACTCATTGAGGAGTGGTGATACTTTGTTATTTAATTATTAACAAAACAATGTGACTGGCTTGTCTAAATCCTCTATCCTGCTCTTCTTTGTTACTCAAAATTTAGATATTCATTTAAAAGAAAACCAGACTGAGTTTGTGGGCTTTAAATTACAGTGAGAAAGTGCAAAAAGAACAAAACAGAAAGAATCTTTGGAAAATAAATAAACTCTCTTCAGCGGCAATAATGGTATCTCTAATTAGTAATACTGGCGATGGCACTTATTTTTAAGAAAAGGCAGATGCTGTCTTTATCCCTACTCAGCATAATAAAAGAGAAGGAACCTAAGATTTTATTAGTCACTTATTGTAGCTCAAAATTATTTATTAAGGCTAGCCATTTGTTGACTGGAGGAATATGAATAGAAGAAAAAGATACCAGCATGTAGCTGCTAGGGAATATACTTCTTTTGACCCCTTTATAAAGAACTGAGCATGAAAATGTGTGCAAGCAACCAAAGAATGCACTCAGAAGATCCCAACAGGAAAAGGTCAGAATACTATTTTAAATGACTACTCTATACTTTCTCCTTCATGCCTAAGAATTGCCAGATTTCCAATGCAAATTTGGCTTTCCTTTGAAGGCAGTTTTACTGTGCTTATGCACGAGATGGCTGAACTAAGGCTGCAGAGAACATCTGAATTCTGGCATTCCCTGTCTTATCTATACCAAATTTAAAAACCTTTGATGTCCTAGGATGTTGTTGTACATAAGTTCATATACAGAAAACAAACAAGCTTTCCTTCCTGCAGTCATCAGTCTAGGCTGTTATGTAAACTGACCTCTGAATAAATTACCTCTCAGGTAGCCTAGAGGGAATTTAGCTAACAATTTTTGCAGTTTAGGGTAACAGACTCACAGACTATGGATTTCTGCAAGAGCATATGTACTGTTAATTACAGATAGTGTTTCTTGCCCTTTCCCCTGACTCTCATCTAATCTTTGCTACCCTAACCTCTAACTCCTGTTTCTTCACCTTTTCTGTACTGTTACATTTACCTTTCTTACTAGGGTATTTTATCCACATTTAGCCTCCTAGTGCCTGCATAACAACATGGACAGGTCTAAGGAAAAACAAACAGTGTAACAGGCTAGCGTCTGGTTATTGTCCCTGCTTGTTTATCAGATGGACTTAAATGTAAACAGTACCTGGAAAGTTTTTATTTATAGCTTCAAGACAGACAGGAGGTACTACTGCTGAAATACCGTAAAACTGTCATTTAGTATTATTTTTTTGGTATTCACGCTTATGAACTCTGTATTATTAAATATTGCCCTATTGTATAATGAAACAGATTTGCCCCAGAAAGTTTATTGTATATGATGTGACTTATTCAGATTTTCAGACCTTAGATCTTTGAAGATAGTGAAACACAACATTCCAAGTCTAAGATATCAAGTTCTCTGTGCTTTGGCTTTCAACCTCAAAATTTTGCAAATAGAAGACCTGTGACACTGTGCAGTCTTCCCATTCTGCGATACAGATTTTATTCCTCTTTTTAAATGTCTTGCATCCTGCTAAAGCCATACTATTGCCTGTCTCACTGCCAGTAGACATAGCCTTTAATTTCTAAAACCAGAACTCAGAAGTGATTCTGATCCTATACAAAGAACGACAAAAGGGAATAAACCACCATACCACATAGGCTTGAAACTGCTTACCTGTAGTCTCTGTCTTTACTGCTTTTTTTGTCACATATTTTTTAAATGAAACTACCTTTTTTCATGCTTGCATTTATAACCTCAATTCACACTTAAAGTGTTTTGTGTTCCAGTTGCCAACTATTCCAACAAAAACATTTTCATATCATTCTAAGGATAACAATATGGTACTAATCTTTTTGAGGAAAGGAAATGCTTTACAGACTGGAGTGGGATGCACAGATTGATGTACATCCTACTTCAGTCTCTAAAGCATTTCCTTTTCTGAAAACACAACTGATTAAAAAGAGATTCCAATATCCAGAAGATTTACACCAAATAAAATTCTTTGTTCTTCCCCAGCTAATGCTACATTCTAAATTTTCTAGAAGTCTTTTAATAAGAAACAATCAAAGCTAAATATAATAGTTTTAAGAAGAGGAGAAAGACCTGGGGAACTACAGGACAGTCAATCTCACCTCTGTGCCTGGTGAGATCACTGATCAGATGCTCCTGTAAACTGTGCTAAAGCACATGGAAAACAGTGCAGTGATTGCTGACAGCTGGAATGACTTCACTAAGGGCAAACTATGCCTGAAAAATGTGGTGGTCCTCTATAACAGGTTTAGGGTATTGATGAATGAGGGAAGAGCAACTGACATCTCTACCTGGACTTGTGCAAAGTACTGGATACTGTCCCACACAACATACTTGTCTCTAAAATGGAGTGACACAGAGTTGATGGGCAGACCAGTCAGCGGATAAGGAATTGACTTGATGGTCTCACACTCAAAATGTTGTGTTCAATGGCTCAATGTCCCAGGGGAGACCAGTGATAAGCGGCATCCTCAGGAGTGTATATTGAGATCAGTATTATTTAATATCTGTTTTTGGGACATGGACAGCAGCATGAAGTGCATTCTCAGCAAGTTTGTGGGTGATGTCAAGCTGTGTGATGTGGTCAGCATGCTGGAGGGAAGAGATGTTTGACAGGCAGAGGTATCTTGAAAAGCTTGAGAGGTGGGCCTGGGAGAAACTCATGAAGTTTTAACTAGGTCAAATGCAAGGTCCTGCACTGGATCAGGGCAATCGCAAATATGGATACATACTGGGCAGCAAATGGATTGAGAGCAGCACCATACAGAGGATGTAGGGTTTATTGGTAGATGAATGACATGAGCATGTGTGCTTGCAGCCCAGAAAGCCAACTGCGTCCTGGGCTGCATCAAAAGCAGTGTGACCAGCAGAGGGGATTCTCCCCATCTGCTATTGAGTCTTCCCTCAATGGACTCCACCTGGAGTACTGCATCCAGCTTTGGGGTCCCCAACATAAAAAAGGTCACAGACCTGTTAGAGAGAGCCCAGGGGAAGGCCATGAGGATGAGGTGGATGGAGCTCTCCTCTTGTGAGGACAGGCTGAGAGATGAGAGAGTTGGGGTTGCGCAGCATGGAGAAGGTAAGGCTTCAGGGAGACCTTCTAGCATCCAGTACCTAAAGGGGCTTAGGAGAAAGCTGGAGAAGGGTTTTTGACAAGGGCATGGAGTGATAAGGCAAGGGGTGATGGCTTTAAACTGAAATAGAGTCAGTTTAGATTAGATGTTATGAAGAAGTGCTTCACTGTGAGGGTGGTGAGGCACTGACAGAGGTTGCCTAGGGAAGTTGTGGATGTCCTATCCCTGTCAGTGCATAAGGCCAGGTTGAATGGGGCTTTGAGCACCTTGGCCCAGTGGAAAGGTACCTACCCACAGCACCAGGGCTGGATCTTTAAGGTTCCTTCCAATCCAAACTACCTTTTGATTGAATGATTGTTTGATTAATTTGTTAACAAGTAGATACCTCCTATAGATTTGAAATTCAATTTGGAATAATAGTCCTGTGTGTTACACTTCCTAGTAACTGACAGCCTGTTTGAACTACTGAAAAATAAGTAACAAATCCCTCTAAAACCATACACATTGAATGGTAAATGAGTCATCTTTGCATTTTGCTTGATTGCTGTTTCCTACTCCTGTTAACAAGCAGATGGTTATCCTGACAGTATACGGCAGGTTCTGTGTAGTTTTTCCAGCTGGAAGCACACCATTGTATTTCACCTAGGGTGGAATATTGAATATGTATTTCACCATATTGAATGTATGCACATCTTACGTAGCTTAATTTGGCCTTGTTTAGTTCAATATTCTCAGAATCATTTAGATTGGAAAAGACCTCTAAGATCATTGAGACCAACCTTTGACAGAGCACATCAACTACACCACATCACCAAGGGCCACATCCAGTAACTTCTTGAACACTTACAGCATTGGTGACTTCACCACCTCTCAGGGCAGATTGCTCCAATGCTGGCTAACCCTTGCCATGAATAAATTCTTCCTGATGCCCCTGGCACAGTTTGAAGTTATGTCCTCTCATCCTTTCATTAGTAGTCTGGGAGAAGAGACTGACCCCACCTTGCTACAACCTCCTGTCAGGTACCTGTAGAGAGTGATAAGGTCACCCCTGAGGTTCCTCTTCTCCAGGTTAAACAACTCAAGCTCCCTCAGCTGTTCCTTATAGGAATTACTCTCTAGACTTCACCAGCTCCATTGCCCTTCTCTGCACACAGTCTTGCACCTCAAAGTCTGTCTTGCTGTGAGGGACCCAGAACTGGACACAGGACAGTGTGAACGGTGAGATGTGGACTCACCAGTGCCGAGTACAGGGGGAAGATCAGTGCTCTGGTCCTGCTGGCCACACTACTGCTGACACAGAACAGGATGCCATTGGCCTTTTTGGACACCGTGGGCACGGCTGGGTAATGTTCAACGGGCTGTCGCCCAGCACCACCAGATCCTTTTCTACTGGGCAGATTTCCAGTCACTGTTCCCACAGCCTGTAGCACTGCCTGGGGTTGTTGTGACCCAAGTAAAGGACCTGCTCTATTGAACCTCATCCCTTTGGCCTCATCCTATCAATCCAGAATTTGAAGATCTCTTTGCAGAGTATTCCTACCCTCCAGCAAATCAGCCCTCCCACCCAACTTAGTTTTGTTTGCAAACTTGGTGAGGGTGCACTCAATCCCCTCATCCAGATGATCAATAAAGATATTAAACAGGGCTGAGCCCAATACTGAGCCCTGTGGAACCCAAACAGTAACCAGAGTCCAAGTGAATGCTGCACCAATCACCACCACTCTCTGGGACAAGCCACAGAGCTGTCTTTCAACACAGTGAAGAGAGAGCCTATCCAAGCCGTGGGCTGCCAGCTTTTCCAGGAGAGTGACATCATCCAAGGCTTTGCTGAAGTCCAGGTATTGTTGTTATGTTTACTTGAATTTCGTTTTGGTTTGAGATGGTTTGGTTTGCTTTGATCAGGGGATAGCTTTCATTAAAAGAGGAGGAAGCATAAAGGCAATATCAGATTAATAACTGACTTGAAAGATACTAAGATTAAGCAGACAATGGAAAGAGAGACTGATTAGAAAGGGGAAAAGGATATTAAATCTGTGTTTTAGAGCTCAGTAATGAATAAAGAAGTTCCAAAAGTCAGGTTTGCAGAGGAATAAAAATGAGAAGTGCTATTTCTCCAAATGTATGCATAAAATAAGATTAAAAAGGAAGGAAATAGTGGGACTTCTGAGTAGTGGGGATAAGGCAGAAATTAAAGAAAATCCTTGTTTGCCTTGGTTTTCAGAAAAGATAGTAATAGAGAGCATGGAAGCAAACTAAAATGGCCCATACGGCAGAGAGAACAAAGGCAAAACGAAGACATGAGACAAAACCAAAAACAGACAAATAATTTCAACGCAGATGGATCATAAAAAAAAAAAAAATTAACTCTGGAAAAGGTTTGTCCTGCCTGGAGAATGAGGGGCTTCAAGAGAATGTAAAAGCAGCCTCCTTGTACTTGTGTGGATCTGAGAAGACGGAGATGGGCTCTTTATGGAAATATACAGCCAGAGGAGAAGATCAACCTAGTCTGATTTCATAGCTGACCCTGCTCTGAGTAGAGGGTGGGACTAGGGACCTCCTAAGAGTCCCTTCCAGCCTGAATGAATCAATGTGAAAACATTGTCCCAAAATACAATGAAGCCTGAGAGAACACAATCACTGTCTCAACTTTTGTATGAGATGAGACTAAAGAGAAGGAGGAAATATAAAGAGAACTACTGACCCAAGAGCAAATAAATATGCCTATATTGACATTAAGTAAATTCAGTCTGGAATAAAAAGAGTTCTAGCTGTTAGGGTCATGAAGATTTTGGAACCACCTTGCAAATGGCAATAGTGAGGAACCAAGACTAAACTTGTTTTGTCTTGGAACTTGAATCCTATATGGAAAGAATTACAGGATGTGTCTTCCTGCTGCAGCATGTAATTCCAAGTCTGTGGCTAGGCTGATCTTCACAAGACACATCTTATTCCTAAGAAAACTCCTTTGCCATGACCGACTCTTTAATACTCAGAGGTCTCTAAAGTTCATTTTTAAAAACATGACACAACAGACTTGTAACATCCTCCCTCTCTAGGGAGTCAGTTGTAGATGTTATTAGGAGGTAAGCAGAAGCAACCCATGCATTCACCAAATAGAAAAAGAAATCTTGTTTCTGCCAGTCATCCTCTGTTCACACTCATCATGCTCAATTGACTAGGTCTTTGAGATACTACAGGGGCTAATGCTCCATTGTACTTAGTGTTCAAGGATTCATTCCTATTTGGTTTTTATTAAACAGTTTTATATTAATGTCCTTCCTTTATAATTGAAATCGAGTATAATTTTGAGAGTTCCTTAATGAAATACTGTGGTGTTTTCTTCCTACTAATAAGAATGCTTCCTAGGCTCTTAATTCAGTTCTGCAAAAAAGAAAAGTTGTATGTAAACACTTCTAGAGTTCTAGATCATTAAAACCAAGAGTTTCAAAACTTGAGATAAATGCCATCAAAAGATAAGGGGAGAGAGATTGACAGCAAATTTGAGTTTTTCTATAGAATTACTCTTTTCATATTTCCGTGGTGTACTTACATTTTGAGCAGTTTTTTTAAAGAACAAACCTAAACCATCTGGTAGCATAATACTTGGTTAGTGCCTCATATCTATGTACTGGATGCACAGAAAAGCTTTGATTTACACAATGTCTTTCTGAGGCAAATGAGATACACAATACATAATTCATGACTGTACATCTTGGCATTGCATGGCAGTCTTGATTCTGATGTTAGAACCATTTTCTTTTTCAGAAGATTGTGACTCTTTAGGAGCGTGATTACAGTTAAGTGTACTGATGAGTGTCAGATATAATGAGAGCTTGTATCTCTGTCTTATGTGTCTGTTCTGAGCATGTTGTTTTAGAGCAACCACAAGCTGCAGCCCCTCATGCCAGTAATGAAGCATGGATGAGTGGATGAGTGACGTTTCCAGTATGCCTGGAGAAAAACAATGAAATTTGAGAGGAGTTTGTTCCAATGCTTTGGATAATTCTTTACCAAAAAAAAAAAAAAAAAAAAAAAAAAAAAAAAAAAAAAAAAAAAAAAAAAAAAAAAAAAGAAAAAAAAAAAGAAAAAAGAAAAAGAAAAAAAAAGCCTTAATGGAGGTAAAAAAATCATAACTTTAAAGATTTTGGAAAACCATGGCAATTGCCAGCCATTCTGCTTTATAAATGGGTTATGCACCTGCTTCATTCCACTTACTAACCCTTACATTTGCTTTAGTCTGAAAACAGATATGGGACTTGAAATGGTTGCAGAGATGCATTTTAGGGCCACTGTGTTTTGCATGTGCAGTGCCTCTTGGCTGGCAGATTGCTGGAGGGAATGATTCCCATCAAGGTGCTTTTGGGTTGAACCTAAAACTAACTTCAATGACTGTTGACATAATCCTGAAGTGATTGTCCCATCTGTTCAAAAAGTGTGATGCTCTTCACTGTGGAAAGAAGTAAATGCTTTCCCCATGCACATGTTTCTAGGACTATATATTTTCTCTATGAATCTCATTGTAGTTCCCGTCTTGATTTCTCTCCTCTCTAGATTCTTTTTCATAGTGTCTGTTCAACCCAGTGACAGAAATATCCTCTGTAACAAATGTTGTGTTTATGCATTCTCTTGGATTATTAATGGAGTTGTTTCATAAAATAAATCCAAACTCTGAAAAATGCAGTAGTCTAGCACATTAATATCCAGACTCAACATACAGCAATGTCTTTCAATATTTTTGTCATCAGCTGCAATGACATGGCTTTCATTATTTGCTAATTGTCCATAACATTTCCTTGTATTTTTCTCATTAAAGTTTGCTTTAAAAAGCAGCCTGGTGGCTGAGATGGTCCAGAATCATCACTAGCGTAACCTTCTTCTAAAAAGGTTGCACAATGACAACCCTGTAAATCCTTTATTTAAATTAAGTGAAATATGGTAAAAGCAGCAGTAAAGATGTTTTTGTCCCAGAGCTATTCCCATCTCCCAGATATGAACATCCGTGAGGGGCAATTCCCCAAGCCTATTTAGTCTTTAGCTTCTCTTACGAAATTACTTACAAGATTGCAAATTAGCATGCTAATGATAGTGAGACAGACAGCTTGTACATGAATTCATAAATACTTTTCCCACTTACTAATAAAAAACCTTTGAAACCATCAAAGTTAGATAAGATACAAACTCCTAATGCTAACATTTTTTGGTAGTAGCTTTCTCCCTTTTAATGCTGTGCACAAATGCTATTATGTAACCTCCTTATTTTCCATTTTAATTTGTGGCAATCCTTGGAATATTTTTGTTTTCCTATTTCTACAGCATTTAGAAAAACGAGTCTCAGGATGTTGGCTGGGATTTCTCTTTTAGTGGAAAAGATTTCACAAAATGCAATATGTAATTACTTTCCTAAGATGCATCAAAGAAAAAAAGTCTTACATTATATGGCAAATATGAAAGAATATTCCCAAAAGGGACCATCTTTTTCATCCTCTTGCCTCAACTGTTCCTGACAGTTATTTCAAATCCTGGTAAATACCTCCAATGATGGAAATCTCACAGCCTCAATTTAATTTAATGCTTAACTGTCTTTACAGTTGAAAGTTTTACTAATGTATAATCAAACTTAAGGCTTCAATTTAAGCCTCTTACTCCATGTTCTATCCCCAGCGGACATTAACAACAAGTCATTCATTCCTTATGTGCAACATCCATGTAAATGTACAAGGCTGTAAATGCTGCTCTTACTTTAAGCTATCCGAAGTGCCCTTTCTCTTCATGGACTTCTTTGTCTGCAATTGGTCATTTTCTCATCCAATGTTTACACATTTTGGGCAATGAAGAAATAGCCTCCTAAATTCCCTATATATGGCATTTCTACATTTGGCAACTTAATTAACACCCTAATTCTAAACTCATACTTTTTATTATGAATATCTAAATCCTGAATTTGTAAATAATTCTTAGTAAACCTTGAATGTCTTTGCTTTTGTTTTTTCACTTTTCACATTATGGTTACTCTTCATGAGATGAAGTTGTCTTGAGAGGAAGTTCTAGTTGTACAATTCTGGAAGTCGAACACCCTGAAATTACTTGGATTAGCAAATGGATCTATTAGCTATACTTGTGTACATCCTATCCCACTGGTAGATTTATCTTTGTTTAATGAGATCAGAATCTTGAACTGAGTTTTTAAAAAAACTTTTTTTTTACTTCAATTAGCAACTTTATTACTTCAATTAATGTTAATTCAGCCACTATAATGAGAAGTGGGTATTTGTCAATAAATCTAAATTCAGTGCAGTGAACTATTAAATATTAATCTCTGTAAAACAGCTGCCTAATGTTGGCAGATGTCCATGCCACTTACATTGTCCTTGTCCCTTGTCCAGGACAACACCGTGTACTAAATTCACTTAATTTTTTTTTTATTTCTTTAAGGGAGCATTAATGCATCTGCTTACAACCCTCAAAATCTATTAATTTGAAATGTTTTTTCTTACTTGGAACATTAATGAGGTGCTTGAAATTAAGCAGATCAATCTGACTCTTTAAGTATGCAAAAAAGTAGGCACAGTTATTTAACCCACTCAAAGTTTAGAAAATCTATATTAAACCAGAATTTACCAAGTTTAATGCCTCATAGGTTTGTGGATGTTACTTAGTGCTCATGAAAGCACATGTGGATACTGAGTCTAATTTTAGGGTCCTAACACTAAAAACAGAGTAAATTCAGCTGGCTGGGATCTGGAGCAGTTGTTCCATGAGGAGGTGCTGAGGGACCAGGGCTTGTTCAGTCTGGAGGGATTAGCTGCAGGGTGCCCTAGAGCAGGACCCACCACCTGCCCTGACACCTGTGATAAGATGGAGCTGGGCTCTTCACAGTACATAAGGTGAAATAAGAGAGGATCAGGCTATAAGAGGAGTGAGAATCATCCTGAGGACAATCCAGAAGTGGAGCACCTTTCCCAGAAACGTTGTTCAGTCTCCATCCTTGGAGTTTTTCAAGACAAAACAGGATAAATACATGAGCAGCCTAATCTGACACCATGTCTGGCCCTGCTCTGACATCCCTTTCATCCTGAATCATTCTGTGAATACAAACTGTAGACAATTTAGTCACTATACTTTTTTTAACTTATTTAAAAATATTATGGAAATGCAGTTGCTCAGTGTCAACTGCACTTGTTTTCTGCATTTACTTGTGATTAAGTTTAAATATTCCTTATTACTGGTTTTTTGGTGGGTTTTTTTTTTGATGATGATGCAATTACTTTTAGAGTCTTCCAAAGGAAATAGTTAGATTGTTGGACATATCAAGGAGTTCATTGCAGCATTTCAGCACATTTCCTGAGATGGTGAAAGATAAATTGTTAAAGCCATCATAAACAATTGTATTTTCTCTCCATCTCAGTAACTAATTCTTTGTATGATTCTGAAAAACTCTGTTGAATGAGTCTTTTAACTACTGGGTATCATTCAGTTTTGAATACTTAAATTGACTGATTTGCAGAAACCCTGATGCATAAAACCTAAAGTTAACCAGAGCTGTTTTAAACCTTTGAGTTTATTTTGAGAAGTGTTCTGTAAAAGCGTACATTTGATGATACTTACTGGATACTTCTGACAGTTTTCTCTTAATTTTCACAGTTGTAAAATGAAAACCTAAATCCAGATGACATTAGAAAAAAGGTTGATATCAGTGTTTCATTTTCCCATGAAACTTTGAAAAAATAAATATATATATGGAGCAAGTCTTTATTGGATTCATTGGATGAGACAGGGACATTGTGGAAAACAAATTTATATCACAATGTCCTAGTGTATGCTGTCCTAGGGTGCTTTATGATGCTTTTATCCCCAATTGTCTGTTCTGTATATTGTGTTCTGTACCTTTAAGACTGATTCTGAGAGCAAAACAGGGAAAGAAAAAGCCCACAGTTTGTTTTGAGGGAACTATCTCATCCCTCTGCATTCTTCTCCTGGACGATGTGTTCAGCTGAGGCTCGGACAGACTGCTGTAAAACAGAAATCTCCTGTGCTTTTTAGTTAGCTTTAGTTAACTAGGTCAGAGAAGTTCCCTGGACTGTTTTATTTCCTTTTTCTTGGGACTGTTTAAACCTGCTCCAGACTGAAAACCCAGAGGAGAACTGAGAGACCACACCTCTGCCCTCTGGGACCCAGGACAACATCTTTCTCCAGCACTGGAGAAATTGATAAAAGACTGAGAGACCAGCTGCTTCCACGGCAGGGACTTTTCTCAATTTGCAATCTCACTTCAGAATGAAAGGTTTTATTGTTTTCATATTATTCATTCTCTATGCTCATGGGCACTTTGTTTGTTAAATAAATAGTTTTTTCCACTTTTCTCCAAGGAAGGTTTTTTCCTGGACCAGTTGTGGGGGAGGGGCTGTTTGAGTTTACATTTCTGGAGGAGCCCCATTTGGAGGTTTCCTCACAAATTTGCCCTAAACCAGGACATATGCAAAGTAGATAATAGTGAATCAACCTGTTATTTGTTATTGCAGTCTTAATATTTTTGAAGTAGTTTAGGGTTATTTTTTATTCTTACAAAAATTATCTGTGTCTTTTCAAAGTTAAGCAATTTGATTAGAAATGTATTGTATGATCAAAAAATGGGAAAACCTTACATAAATTTAGGAAACTGGTATTTGGATTGGACAAGGGAGACTTGCTCCATTGTCACAGCATTGAAAGAAATCTTCCTAATAACTGCAATGTAGTGGTTTCACATTTTTTACTATGGAAGAGGATTAGAAGAAAGGCAAAACAGGCTTAACTTAAAACAGTTAGATTCATTAAGACACACTAAAAGGAGAACAAAAAAAAAACCCAAACGTTTCAAAAACACTCCCCTCCCCCCCTACCAGCAGTTCACTTTCCCACAATGTAAAGAGACAGAACTCAGAACTCTAGGTCAGTACCACCTATAAAATAGTCTTTCATTCAGTCTTTGAGAGAGAGAAGTCTCTCCTATTATTATGGTGACTTTCCCCAAGAGAGACAGTCTGTTTGTGGCTTCTAACTCCCACAAAAAGCAGCCCACCTGGGAACCTGCAATTGTGGGCCTCCCAAACACGTAGCCTTTCCCATGACTACATATGGGCCGTGGACTTACACATGGGGTTTCACCTTTCTAAGATGCACAGCTCCACAACAAAGGATTTCTCATTCTTCACCAGTGACGAGGCTTCAGACATCTCATAGGATCACTAGATTACAGTTTCTAATTCAGTATCCACTTAGTAAAATCACAGGCACCTTTGCTTCAATCCACAAAATCATCTCCCAATTTATAGTCCGCGATTTAAAGGAATATTACAGTCTGTTACCACAAATCAAAGGAGGTCTTCAGCCTAGAACTAAGGCAACTTGTCATCTCTTCCACTTAAGAAGTCACTCTTCCTTTACTGACTTTGATAGCTTTATATTGTCCCTTTATATATCTCCAATTTGGCCTTTCCTCTCTCTTTGAGAAGGGTTAGAGTTTTAAAAAGTCTCAGTATGTGCTAAGAAAGAGTTAATTTTTCCTGCCGGGGCCTGCGGATGGTCCCGTGATCTTTGCCAGGGCAGCAGCTGTGAAAGTCTCTGAGCCATGCGGGTGTAGAAAAGCTCAGAAAGCAGCAGTCAGGGTCTCAGTGGTTGAGTAGACTGATGGATGCCTTCCATCCTCCACCCCTGGGCCTCAGCTGAAGTTGGCTCGAACTCAGAGATGCTCCCTGGGGCCCAGGAAGGGGAGTGCAGGGACATCTCCCCCCAGCCTGGCCGGTAGCATGGGAAGGCCTTAGGATCGGCTGGGTGTTAACAGCCGTGATTTCCCCATCCCTGCCGGCATCTGCTGGGCTCAAGGGCCCGGCATGGCTCCCCCAGGCCCAGCCCCATCCCAGCCATCCCGTCCCAGCTTCGGCCCTGCTGCGACCCAAATGGTGTTACCTGATGGCAGGCCCAGGGCAAAAGAGGACGGCCTCCCAAAATTCACCTGTATTTAAAGCCATGTGTCCCAGAGGTGTATACTTGTGTCCCATTGGCCAATCTGGCTGTCAGTTTTAAAGAAAATCACTAATTGGTTTTTACCATTCATGCCAAACCAATACACACAGCCACATTCAAAACTTGTTTTTCCTTTGCTCTCTTTTTTAGCTTCTTTCACTCAAGTGGAGATTGAGGGGCTCACACCTCATTGATACCCACATCACTATTTTGCAAGTGAATTCATTGTATTGTCTTTCACTTCAATGCACATCTCATATATTTCCCCAGCAGAATACACAATTCACTCTTAAGGAGAACAGCATAGCAAACTGAAAAAAAAACACAAACAGAAGCCATCACTAGCCACACACCACAGGTCATTATTACTGTTGCTTTGCTATCATCTTGTTTTTCTCTCTCTTGTCTCTCCTCCTGGGTGGAGAGAGTACAGCTGGTTGTAAAACCAGAGGTTTTTCTTTACTGAGGAAAACATTTCCATATTAGACATTTTTGTGATTTTTTTTCCCCTCAGTTATGAACCAACAACCATCTGTCCAACAGTGGTGAAAGGCATGCTTGAAACAGTATCCTTGAGGGTACATAATTTGCAAAAAGTTTTTTTCTAGAAAAGGAGATTTACAGAAGGGATACCTATACTCTGCATATGTATAATCAGCTATCCCTTCGTTCTCTCATATCTAACACAAAACTTCTTAAATAGTTGGTATAATTGAGCTGTTCCCTGTTGCTTCATACTTTTGGTGAACTTGGTTTCATTACTAAAAATGAGGGCTTTGAAATTCTGCAGCAAAATAATCAAACATTTTTGTATGTTGTTTATATATGCGAGCAAAAGCTAAACCCAGTGTCTCTTGGCTTAGATATTCATCTTGTATTGAGACTGTGCTACGGTCATACTTCAATTTTTCAAAGTGGTGGTGCCACCTAATGTAGCAGTCAGAACTTTTTTTCTATCAGGAACTTGCATTCTCTATATTTATGAACCTGTGTCTCGCTTTAAACCAACCAGTAAGAGTATGCACTTAGTCTGTTTATATTATGTCACCTTGAATCTTTTCTCCCTGACAATTTAATGCAATCTGCTTTTTAGTTTCTTGTGGAAAGGAGTGCCATACAAATACGTATTACTCAGTGATGGGTTTCTCTATAATGTTTACACAGTAGTAATATTCCCCTAGAAGTGCAATGCTAGTTTAACCTCTTTCCATTACTGAACTCACCAATTACCTAGGAAGCAGTTCAGGGATAACATAAGGTATTAGAACTAATCTTGTTAATTTGAGTTTATGGAAATAGAAGTCAGGGGCCTGACCCTACACCAGTACTGAGAATAAGTCATTGAAGTCAGACAGTTTGCAACTCATTAGTGTGCCTAGGCTGTGAAATGATCCCTTCTCAGTATTTTTTTTTTTGGGAACAGCCACTCCCAAGGAGGATGAATAGAGGTGGAATTCCTAGTTTTGTTCCCTTCTTTGCTGAAATAAGGGCTGATGCACAATGTATAAACATTAATGTAGAAACACCGGATGAATGAAAAACAAAGAAAAAGAGAGAAAACCCGATACATGCTATGCTAGCCCCTGGGGAGGACAGTCTTTAAGGCACAGTCTTTAAGGCACATGCTCCTCTCAGGATTTTCAGATGAGTCGAGAGATGATGTCAGCTGATAAACTGACATTCTTCAGTTTTCATAACACCTTTCTAGTCCTATGCCAATAAAAGCTATTCAATAGTTGGCAGCATAAAGCTGAAAGGAATTTGTCCCAGACAGTGGAAGGGAAAGAAGTAAACCAAATTAAAAATATGTTATGCAACTGGTTTTGTATTAGACTTTTTTTTTGTATAGGTAAATTTAAAAAATATATTTCAACATCTTTATCACTGTAGGGAAAGTGTACAGTAAAAAAAAAAAACCAACAAAAGCAACAAAAGACAGGGACTTTGTGATACATTTGTTTGTCCTTCAGGACATCTGGTCATTGTCTGAAATAACATCACTGAGATAATTCTAGTGCTTTCCAATGCAATTGAGATCCAATTACTGAGATGCCTTATTTGTTTCTGAAAAATGTTACAAACCGGGAAAAAGTTTCTACCACTGATACCTTCCTATCTTTATTCTTCTTCGTGATCTCACTCCCATTAATTGAAGCTCTTTTATAATAAAATATTATTTCATAAGAATGGAATATTACACATTATCAGAAGAAATATTTATACTGTATTCTTTCCTAGGGTTTCTATTTTCTTTGAAATGTTCCTTGAAATTAAAGTATATATTTTTTGTTATACCAATAATACCTATACTTTCTCATCTATGTTTAAGCTCATTTCAACTTAGCTAGTAATTGTTAAAAATTTGAAAAATTACATAAGTATTATCATGTGTATTGAAACCTTTTTAATCACACTGAAGACAAATCACTATCATGATTAGTTAGGTTAGTATTATGCATGTAAGGTCGACAGTTTGTTTTTAGGAGAACAACCACTAGTTTCATTTACTCATGTTATGCATGAATATATTAGTATATTTATTAAGAAGAAATTGTAGATAGCTGTAGTAGGGATATCTAGAAGAATGCTGCCATGACTCCTGCAGTGGTCAGAAGTCAAACTGCCTGACCACTTCAACAAAAGTGTTATTAACGGCATTGTCCAAATATCTCATAATCACCGACAGTCATGAGGCACCCAGCACCTCTCCAGGAAGCCTGTTCCAGTGTTGGAGCACCATCTTGGTAAAGACATGTTTCATAATTTCCTCCTCCCCTAATGCAGCTTTCCATACATCTTGTTGCTGAATAGAAGAGCTTAGCATCTCCCTCTCCCCCTCCCTCTTCAGGGAGCTGTTAAGAGCAATGAGGTCACCCTTTAGCCTCCCTCTCTACAAATTAGACATGCACAAAGTCCTCAGCAGCTTCTCACAGGGCATTCCTTCCAGTCTTTTCACCAGCTTTGTTAGCCTTTTGCAGGCACTTTCAGAGATCTTCACACCCTTTTTAAACCAGAGATCCCAGAACTACGCACTGTACGTAGGGTGAGGCCACACCAACGCTGAATACAGGCTGATAATAACCCCTTTTGACTGGCTGGTGATATCATGTTTGAAGCACCCCAGGTTTGCCTTCTGGACTGCCAGGGCACACGCTGCTGACTCACACCGAGCTGCTGCTGACCAGCAGTCCCAGATGCCCTCCTGCTGGGCTGCTCTCCAGCCACTGTTCTCATTTATACCCTTCCCCAGCATTTCTCTGTCCCAGGTTCAGAGTCCAGCATTTGCACGTGTCAAATTTCATCCCATTAATCATAGCCCAAAGCACCAGTCTGTCTAGATCCCTCTGCAAACCTCCTGTTCCTCAAGGGAGCCAAGGGCACCTCCCAATTTGGGCTGATCAGCAAACTTGCTAATGGCGCATTCAACTCCTGCATCCTGATCACTGATGAACAGCTTGAACAGGACTGGCCCTGGAGCTGTACCTGAGGAACACCACCTGTCACCACCCTTCAGTCAGTTCTTGTACCAACACAGTGTGAATCCATACGTCCCACAGCAGGTGAAGTTGTTCAGGAGGCTGCTGTGAGGGTCAGTATTAAAAGCCTTATTCAAATCTAGGAAAACTACATCTACCACTTTCCCTTTATTACTAGGGGGATGACCTTTTCCTAGAAGGATATCAAATTCCTGAAACAGGACTTTCCCTCTGGGAACCCATGTTGACTGTGACTGGTGACTGCATTTTTCTTTAAATAACTTCCATTAGTACTCAGTGTGATCTCTGCAATTTTTCCAGGAGCTGAGGTTAGACTTAACAGGTTGGTAATTCCCTGGATCTTTTATCATGCTCTTCTTGTAAACTGAAATAGCACTGGTCAGCTTCCAGTCTGTAGGGGCCTCTCCAGACTCCCAAAACCTGTAGAGGATCAAGAGTGGTCCTGTCATTGCATCCTTCAGTAAAGTAGGATGAATCCTCAGGAACTTGTGAAAATTCAGAAGATAAAGCTGGACCCTTATAATTTCAATATCCACAATTATGTCCAGTGACAACTAATGTTCCCCAGAGGTTGGTAGTAGGATAGGCACTGGTTAATATCTTTATTAGGGACATGGACACTAGAGATTACATGTAGCCCAAGGTGAGTGGTGTGTTTCATACCCTAGAGGGAAGATATACTATCCACATGGATTTTAGGGATCCAGAAGGCTTTGGAGGTGGCCTATGTAATCAGGAAGATGACATGCCTATTTGTAGTCCCTTGCACTTATCCTGCTCTCTTTTTGGTAAATTTATGTTACTTGGATGCCTCCTTTGGGAAGCTACAACAATCCTTGCCCATTTTAGTCATCACTTTGCATATGAAAATACTTTATATGGTATTTTCTGTATTTATTGAATATTTCTTCTTCGTTTTGTTGCCCCTAGAGAAGATTTTGTCTATCTCCCAGGGTTACATCCTGATAATGGCATATAATGACTACTGCTAAATAATTCGTAGCTCTTCATTTCTTCCTGTCCAGGTGCTCACAAGGCTTAGGCTGTCATCCTATGCCTCTGCTCAAATCAAATGGCTATGCTAGTGTGCCACTGCATTCTATACAGAGTAATTGCAATTTACTGCTTTCCAAAAAGTTATTACAACAGGCATAACATGCAATTTTTCAAAGCTAAGCAAAACAGAAGTAAATTAGGAAAGAATAAACTGATTGTTCAATAATTACTAATAGAGCAAAATAAGCTGAAAGAAAGAACTTGGGAAATGTACTGAAGCACAGACAAACCAAGAAAAACAGGTTCTGGTTCTGAGCCCTTGCAGAGCATTAATACAGCATTAATACATTAGTGATCGGAAGGTTTTCTTACTGATGTGCAGGGCAATGCATTTCTTAGAAGATGGATTTAATTTCATGCTTGTAGCAGATGAGCTACATAATCAATAGGGAAAATAGTTTGAACAATATATTTAATGCTAAATATTTATATATAATAACTGACATATTAATGAAAACTGTGCACATTTTAGAAGAAAGGAGGAAGTGTTGGATATTGAAAACATTGATTTTTTTTCTATTTTTATCCAACTATAAAATACAATAACTGAAACATATTTTTACTGATGAACAGAGATGAGTTACAAATCTGGGTGCAACTCTATGTGCAAATACAATGCTGGGAAAGGAATTTGTTCCCAGACTTAAAATGAACCCTACTGCTAGGAATGCTTTTAAGAATGTTACCACAGAAGGTAATTGAGGACTGATAGCAATAAAACTGGAAATGGTGCAAACTGAGTTTGTACATACAGATAGGCACCCACACATGTGTACGTATATACACACACACATATCTCTATATACAAAGCAGAAAGTCATGCATTGTCATTCTTCTCAGAGAAGTCCTAAATCTTCCAGCCATTTGCCTCTGCGAAGGCACTGTAACTCTATGTTTCTCAGGTAATTGTTTTAATTTTTTTTTTTCCTTAGTTCATCTGGTTAAAACTACCAAATTTATGTATATTCACATATATTCATATGTTCACACTAATGGCTAAAAATACACAGACTGGGACATGTCTGGCAAGTCTCTGTATATGGAAGTATGAGACACTTCCATATACAGAAAGTGTCATTTGACTAGCAAAGATGATTTATTATTATAAGGACTAGAAGATTTATGTGCTACCATAACAGTGTTATGTTGTCTTACAATCTGAATTATTTGGTACAGTATGTTTGAATTTCAAAAGTCCAATTATTTAGGTTTCTAAGAAATGTTATTAAGTAAAAAAAAAGCCAAAACACTTACAAAATGGCTTAAAAATAGATCCAGAATTTGAGCCAAGAACTGAATCAGTCTTTAGAGAATCAAGGATGTACCTATCTTTAGGTCTTTAAGAATAAAACTGTAGCTTACAGTGAATCTAAAGTACAAAACCCACACTTGAAGGTAAGACAGGTTGTCTCAGCAAATACAGCTGTTTGCTAAGGCAGATAGTTTTCTGCCCCGAAGATCCCATAAACTGTTCTTCCCAGCAAAGTATTTATATACAAGAATTTACTGACCCTGTGATAATCAGTGACAAATGCTAAAGGGTCTGAGGCTGATAATTTTAAAGGTGGGTTGTGCTACAAATTAGATTTCCCACAAAGCCTTACTATCACAGCAGTATCTCTGTGCTTTGTTACAGCTGCCTAATTGAAGATTTTAATTTCTAACAATACTCGGCCTTAACACAACCTGGAGTTTTCTGCATTTTTTCAGGTATTGAAATTATCTAAATTAATATTTCATATTGATGAACTGCAGACTTGTCCCCAAGGTCTGCTGCTGTTGTTTGAGAGGAGAATTTGGGACAGTAGGAAAAGGCAATCTGATACAATATTTTAAAATAGGCTCACTTGGTAAAGTTGAGAAACGTTCAGAAACACTGAACAGTAGCTGTAGGCCAGCTGTAGACTGGAAGCTGAGGTGATGGATTGGGTGTAAAGGAAGAAGGGGTCAAACCAGGGAATTGGAGAGAGGGGGAGATGGCTTCTTGGCTCAGCAGGTCTGGGTTCCCCACTGCCCTGGGATTTGACAGGGGCTCCCTGGCACCTCAGCAGGAGCAGAAAAAATTAAAAAAAGGAAAAATGCAGGGAACTTTGCCTCAGGGGTCAGTTGGAGTTTCCCTCAAATTTGGATTGAGATTTTATCTGTTGCTGTGTTGTCTGCCCTGATGGACTCTGATCTTATCTCCTGTTACTCATCTCCTTATGGTAATACTAGTCTATAAGGAAATACCCTTAAATGATGTTCAGAAAAAAATCCTGCAGAATAAAAGGAAGAATGGGAAAATACATAAATATACATTTTAAAAAGAATCTGAGAACATTTCCATTCAGAATATTTTCAGGTTTCTTTAGCATTGTGTGAACATAATATTTTCTATGTACATTTATCACCTTTAAACACAGGGAAGCTAGGAAACTGTGGAAGGGAGCCCCACTTCACCTTTCTTTCTCATTCTTCTTTGTCTGCTTTCTCAAGAAAAACAAATGGGCTGAAAATGAATAGACCTGGAAAACAAACTAATAATCCAAAATCACAATCTTAAATATTTGTGTTTCCTAAGAAAGTAATATTAGTTCAAGTAAAATGCAACTTTTCATTTTAATTCAGAGCACAGAATATTAACTCTAAAGTTATTACAGGCAGTAACTAAACCAACATTATCAACATATTTCAAGCTTTGAAATTATTGTTATATTTCTTTTTTCTCAAAATTTTCAAAAAGCCCTATTCCAATCAGACATATAGAACTATAAATGAAAACAATCTCTTAAAAAACTTGTAGTGGAAGGTGATGATATTTTTTTTTATTTATAGATATTTATATTTATATTTATACATAAGATCTACTTGTAGATAACTCGACTAATAGTGTAGTACTATAAGTATTTGTATTATGAAACATGGAAAATTTACAAGGAAAGGGGAAGGAGATTTTAGTTCCTTAATCTTCAGCATCATGTTAATAAAGGAAGATGAAATATTAGTTTTTATTATCCGTACTGCTCAATTTCCTTTTTATGTCATTCAGGAAATGGCAGTTCAGTATCTTAGTACTGCAGGTTTTGATTTTTTGTGCAGTGAACATTGGGATGTTGAGGAGAAGTTGTTTGTTTTTGTGTTTTTTTCCATGTTCAAATGGAATTCATGAATGGTAGAAGTTCCCTTGTTTATTTCAGTTTATTGCTTCTCTCTCACCTTACTAGATTACATTTGCGCTAACCAAAGTCACTGTTTACACTTATTTAACAGTATTGACCGAAGTAACACTGAATCTCTTTCAGTGAGGGCTGATTTAGCTACAAATCACTGTTTCAGCATCAAGATCATTAATCAGCCTCAGGCTAGATCCATTATGTGGATTTTTATTATAGAGAAAATATTAACTGCTCCACAGAAGAAATGTTACTGTCAGATTAGCTCTGACTCCCTGCTGGAGCAGCAAATTACTCTGAAGTAATAATTATAATACATTTGTAGAGGTTTAATTTCCAATAAGTGCTGTCTGTTTAAGGGATGGCAATCTCACCATACTTCATAGAACAATAGATCATGTTATCAGCAAGACAAATCTACAAGGAATTATAATTCTAAAAAAAGACAATAAAATTTTAATTACAGTCTCCAAACTGAAATAAGTCCACAGAACCTTTGTAGCTAGAGCTTGTGGAAACCCCCTATTATTCTATTTGCTAAAACTTTCCTGCAGTGAGTAAGCAGGAAACACATTTTATCTGTAAATAAGGCCTGATTATGCAAACTCCAGTGTTCTTTTCAATAGTCATATCTGGAACATGCTGACATCTGGTTTAGGGTACATATAAGGCAAGAAGAGAGAAAGGTGTGCTGTCCCTGAAGTATTTAGCTTGATTAAGCATAGCATGTTGATTTTGATGGAGTTTGCCATAGCTCAGGGTCTGGACTTCCAATATATCTTTAAACCTGGGTATGAAAGGATTTAATTAATTTGTGCAGAGCCACTGCACACCACACCATTGAGCTTTTCGTGAGAATCAGTAACAACAAAAAATTTTTGTGTGTTTTTTTTTTTTTTTAGTATTTCTAGTATTTTTTTAGTATTTTTCTTTTTTATTTTAATATCTCTCTGCAGGTACTCAACACTTTAAAACTTTTTCAAGTCACTAAGTCTGTGCTTAAAGGCAATTTAAGTCCACATGTTGTCATTCTGAGGAAATAAAATGAACTATTTCCTCCACATGGTGGCTTTGAAATATTCAGTGCCACTCTGATAAATGCTGTTGTCTAAAATTAGTTACTAGAAACTTCAAAAACCCTCAATATCTGATAACTGCAGAGGTGTCCCAGGAATGACTTGGTGTACTGTATTAATTTTTTGTACTCTGTGCTTGTTTGATTGTGAAGTCTGGGGGAGAAAGGAGGAATGGGAAAAGCAAAGATGCTGGATTGCAAGGCAAAAGGGGCAACATGACTTTTATAATGTGAGGATTAAGATATTTAGCTACAAGGTATGTACTACTACTCCTTTAGTTGCAAGTATTGTATCCTATCTTGCCATTTTAATCATACATTCAGTTCCTTTGCACAATCAGAAAAAAAATAAAGTTTCTGGGTCTTGGGGTAAAGCTGATAAGAGTAAATATTACAGAATCCAGATAAATAACCTCACCTAGTCATTCCATGTCTGCCACCTTTGCCTCAGATGGGACCAGAAATGGAAATAGAGACAGCCTTTAGTAACATGAGTCACATTTGCTATCTTGGCAGAGGAATACACATGAGCAGACTGGCAAGAATTGTGGCCCAAAAGATTTTTCTAGATAGGGAGTCATCGTAGAACAGCGTAGAAAAACCCGTGGTAGATGTGTGTTCCCCTGCTCTCATTCTGCAACAAGAATGATCATTCTGATTTATCTCACTCTATTTTGGAATGATAAATTAAATGAAAAAGTAAATAATTTCAGGCTGTCATATAGCAAAAATATCTGTAAGGCTACTTGTCCAAATCCTATTTAACTCAGGTTTAATTTTTCCTGTAGACAAGCTGATTTTGAAGGTAAATCTGATGCCTTCAGGGTTAGAGAGTTCAGGACCTGCTTCTTCTCTTTCTGTCTTGTCTTGAGATTTAATTCTTTTATTATATTACTAAATCTGATCACATATTCTGAGAATTGTTTTTCATTTTCACTTAAACCTTGATTTATGGGATTATTTGTGGATCTATTTTAACAATAAAGAGATTAATCTTTTAATTCTGTAGATTTTAATTCTGTAGATTTCTGATTTGATTTATATCTCTCAAGAATGTATACACTTTAAGGTTTTTTCTTTTTTTTTTTTTTTAACTTTGAAAACTTTTAAAGCCATGTTGGCAAATACAGAATAAATACAAGCTGAGGTGTCTGGATTTAAACTTTTATAGCAGAATTAAAAATACAATGTTGAGAAGATTTTGGGTCCAGATCACTTAAGTTCTGTAGAGTTTGCATTACAGAATTGAATTAATTTCATTCAAAAAAGAAATAAGCTTCTCAGTTCTGAAACAGAGATTTCTGAGATTTAAAAATAGTTGAGCATTCTAATTTCCTTTGTGTACTCTCACACTTTCAAATTAGGCAATGAACTGGAAGAGACTATCACAACAAGACATGCTGTTTTCTTTGGATATGTGATCAAATCAGAATTATTCTTTGAACTGCTTATGCTCAAATTAATCCTTATGTAGTTAATTAGCCCTTTTACATTAGGAGAAATCCTTCAGCTTTAAAATCTTTATGTGAGACTCCAATATTGAGACTTAGACTTAAATCATCAAAACTGCATTCATATTTATCATACTGTTCATAGGAACAAGGGTAATTACACAGAAATAGAGCTTCTGTGAATAGCTGAAATAGCAGAATGAACAGAACATTCTATGAATTGAAAATAGAGATGGACAACCCTAGCAAATATTTCTTAAAATCTACTACCTTTGTAGCACACTGATATATTTCTTCACCTATGTCATCCAGAATGAATCCATCAGCGCTGATTTTCTGTATAGCTATGAGTTTGATTCATTAGATCAAAATATAGATTTGTAGCTTATTCATTTGGTTATGATAAGAGAACACAAAATTATAATAAGCTTTAGTTCCTCTCCTGCAATAGTGGATAGCAACCAAATTCTGAATAACATACACACTTCAAATATTTGGAGCTGTAAAAATTCTATTTAACTCCTTTTAAGTCTCGCTACATTTCATTGCAAAATGACAAACCTGTACAATCACACGCATACATATTATTATAAATGTGAGTGCAGCAGGTAACTATTCAGAAATGCATAGTATATAGCATATATAGATTTTTTTACCAAAATCATCATTATTGGAAAGTGTAAAACTTGGAATTCATATAAGCTAATAGATTGCAAGTATTTTACTGTGTAACTTCGGGAGAACTATATTTTATTTATTTTATTAGTAGGTCTTTTTCTACCTGAATTTTGTTGACTGAACTTAGGTACTGTTTACATGGGTATTTGTTATGTTGAATCATATGGTAGTTTTCATGAAATTGGGTCATAATTACTCAAGTGCAGATGGATCATGGTAACTTTTTTACTGAGTCCTTTGTAGCTAGGACAAGATGATAGACCATAGTCCGAAGAGAAGAATTTCATGTAAAAGAAAGTATTGGAAACAAGGGGCAAGATATGTTCTTATAATATTCTGAGTATTATTTTGAAAATTGTATCTTTTGATGGCCTTCTTCTTTTCTCCTGTCCATAACTGAATTGAGAAAGGAATAAAAAAGAGAAAGGAAAAGAGGGATAAAAGAAACCCTCCCTCTCCCAATACACCCCTCACCTTCAAAGATTAGAGAAAGAAACCCTTCTTGGTATCAAAGAATTGTTTTGTAGGCTTTCATTTCATTTTAGCTACAAAAAGTCTGTGTGAGAAAAGGTGATTTTTGCTATCCCTGAAATTTAATATATCTTAACATTTAATCTCAAATCCCCATTACAAATAGTATTTGTTTTCAAGAATCTATACAGTTCTGTTCAGAGGAGTGGTAAAAAGTTTAAAAAATCAATTGCAGCTCCTAGGACTCTGAGTTTTGATTCCAAAGCTATTGATCTGATCTCGCAGTACACTCTTCAGACTTGCTACCTCAGCCAACTATTTTGGAGACTACAAGTTGAGTTTTAAAGCTTATTATTGCGTACATGCCTTGATTTAAGACAAATGGGCAAAAATGAGTATGAAAACCCTCATGCTCACTTTCTATTCCGTCCTCAAAGTTAAGACAGAGAATTCTGGTCTCCTCAGTTTAATAGCATAATCTAAAAGATAATTCCAGGTGTATGAAACACCAAAGAACTCCTTCCTTCAAACATCCTCCATACTTGTCTCTGTCTCCTATAGATGATACTAATTAGCTTCCAGTAGGAACAGTATGCTGCCACATTTGTCAACATTTCATTTGAAGGCACATAAAAATTTGTTTCTGTAGATTTCTGAAATAGTTCTTTGTAGAAATCCAATTCAATTTTAATTTTGTTAGAGAATGCATTCTGTAAATTGCAGGTGAAACTGCAAAAATAACTCCCATGCTTTTACATTCTCATCATTATTTATTCCAGATTAAAGATCACTGGTAAAAACATGACATAAGGTAAAGCTTACAAAGCTTAACAAAAAGAAAATAAAAAACATCTTTTGGAACTCACTTTTAATCTACTGAAAACTAAAGTATAACTTTTTTTATTATTATTTTAACTTAAAAATTGGATGATTTTCAGATTTCTAGGCTGAAGTTTCTTTTTCACTTTTGCACTAAGAATACCTGAAGACCGTCAGATGATTCTAATGAAATCTGTTTATGAAACAGGTATAAGCATGATAATAGCTCATAAAATATTGATCTACTTTCAAGTGACTACCTCAAGTTCCATGACCAAGAGCTGCAATTTTAAGGTGTAGAAAAGTCTTACTTTACTATCAGATGCACAGTGTTTCAAATTACTTTGAGAAAACACTTTAAAAGAATCAAAATAGGTAGGGAGCAAAATTAATATTATAAATTTTAAAAACAAAAATGTTTCAAGATTTTTGCTATTATAAAATTAACTGGGTTCACATGGGCATTGGTTTATTTAACTTTTAGACACAAACTTTCTAAACTTCCCATGTTTACTAACACTTTGGTTTGAATTCATCTCTGTCCTCAGGTGAAAACCATCTTCTGAAACCTTACAGCATTTTTCATCCTTTTAAAATTTTAGAAGTACACCAAAGACACAGATTTCTCTTCAAGGTGTTGGGAATGGACTTGGTGCCTGAACTGTTACAGACATTGGGAATTTTCATTAATTTCATCATTTTCTCCACTGAAAAGGGAAAACAGGTATTTATGGGCCCCAAGAGAGACACAAGCATGTGAAGCAGAGAGATCTTTTAAAATTTTAATTAATACTATGCATCCTAATAAGAGGTTTAACCACCACAACACCAGGTAAACAATTAATCAACGTCAACAGCAAGAAAAATTTGACTAGATATTTTTTGTCTCACTGACTTTGATATGGTCATCTACTTGCAAATTATAACACTTAACTAAAATTCCTTTGTTGCATTTTTTTACTATATTAGTTGTGACATTCTTTCATTTATATTACACACCAGAGAAGACGATGACACCCATTTTTAAGGTACAGTAAGTCTGAATTTAATACTTTTTTTTTTTTTTTTAATTCGAGCAGAACAAAACATTTTCCTTGGTGAATTACTGGTGAGACAGTTAGCAGTAAAGAAGTCAAATATAACTCGTCATCATGTTCATGGAACTTACCACTCATAAACTGCTCATAAGTCTCAGGGCCTTCCTTGATGACTTCAGAACCTAATGTGTTCATAATGGACAAGAGCCCCAGACAGCCTTTCTGCTCACTTCTGATTGTCAGAGTAAAGCCATTTACCTCCTACTGAGGGAGAATTTTCTGTGAACTGTAAACTTTGAGAACCAGGGGCACGGTGCTCTACAGACTTTGAATTACCACATCAATCTACTTGATGAAATTTATTTCTCGGGGAGCCAGAATTATTTGGTGTTTCTTTGCATCAGAACGGAGAAGAGAGGTGATAATCAGAAGTGAATATTTGCATGAGCATAGATGTGGAAATCACACTGATACTGTAAAAGCGCTCGTGAAGATGGAGTATAGACAAGAGGGTATTTTCAGGTATTTGAAGAACAGCTGATGTATCTTCTATATCTGGAAAGGCATCACCTTGAGAGAGATAATCGTGAATTGAACATCAACATTGGGCTGCTTATGATGCCAATTTACTTAAAGATCAGATGTCCTGCAATACGGGACAACCTAATACCCTTTCTAAGGTGTTTCTGGAGCAAGTAGAAACACTTAGTCCGTGAGAACTGTGAGCCTCGTGGGAGTTCGCAGGGCCACAAAATGTGCATGGACTAAATAATCAGATTCTAAAAGTGTCTTAATTGGCATTGACTAGGATTATACCTAATAAGTATATTGTACTTTAGAAAATAATTATATTTTTTGTTGATATGAGGATGGAAAACTGTCAAGTACTCTGCCATAAGTTCCAAAGTGCCATGGTTTAATGCCAGCTGTCAACCAAGCCACACACAGCCACTTGCTCACTCCCCTCAGTGGGATGAGGGAGGCAATCAGGGGCGGTAAAAGTGGAAGAACTCCTGGGCTGAGATAAAGACAGCTCAAAACAGAAAGCAAAAGCTGCACACACAAGCAAAGCAAAACCAGGAATTAATTCACTGCTTCCCGTGGGCAGGCAGGTGTTTAATCATCGTCAGAAGAGCAGGGCCCCATCATGTGTAACAGTGACTTGGAAAGACAAACACCATCACTCCAAATGTCCCCCCTCTTCCTCCTTTTTCCCCCCACTATATATACTGTGCATGACATAAGATATGGAATATTCTTTTGGTCACTTGGGGTCAGTTGTCCCAACTGTGTCCCCCCAGAACTTTTCATGTACCTCTGGCCTTCTTGCTGGTGGAGTACTGTGAAGAGCACAAAAGCGGTTGATTCTGTGCAAGCCCTGCTCAGTAATAACAAAGTTATCCCTGTCTAATCAACACTGTTACATAGCCCTGTTCTAGATACTGAGAAGAAAATTATCTCTATCCCAGAAAAAAAAACCAAACAGCACACAAGCAAACTCTTTGTTTCTTGATTTATACTCTTGGTTCATCCCTTTTAATAGCCACAAATAAAGTTAGAGAAATTATAGTGGAGTAAATTTAAGTGAAGCAGACTTGATAGATCTTCACTGTAATATATGACTGCTTAAAATATTTATCCTTCTACACACACATACACATATATATATGTACTAAGGTTTTAATAAGGTAACTGGCCTTGCTAGAAGAATCTAAGAATCAAAGTGTATTTTAACCGTAGAAGGTATTATATCCTCAAATCAGACACAACACCTGTGGCAAGATGCAAAGTGATCTTGAATGAAAGACTGTATTTCATGCTTCTGTTATCCCATTTTAGTCAATGTATCCATTTTACATGTAATATAGCTATAACCCATAGTAAGCATGGAATATTGTATTTTGTTACATACTATAAGTGCATTCATACACAACAAAATTACATTCCATAATGTTTATTTAAGCTAAATATTTTTTTTTTTCCCTTGGGTGATTGAAAAAGAACTATTTTTAACAGATGTTTACATACCTACTTTATATTTTCACATCCTCTCATCTAAATTTTTCTATCTAGATTTTCACACCCTCTATACTTGAACTCCATCTTACTGTAAAAGTTTATTTTCTTTATGTAGCCAAAATAAATTCTGATTTCTAGTTCATCAAAAGTCAGTTTTCCTTAGTATAGTCTCTAGTCTAATCAAGGCAATTGAGTTTTTCTTTTTAAACAATTTTTTGTTCTTAATGTTGCTTCATCTCCTCTCTCCAAAAAAGATTATTTTTACTTTCCAAAAATTTTGTCTCTGTTTTTTTAATCTTAACTAACATTCTTATAAGTAGACAACATCACAGAGAGTAAGGGAATGCTTTTAAGCTCTCAGGGACAATTTAAAGTGAAACTCCTTCTTGAATACCTTCTTTTGCTGAGAACTAGGTGGAGTAAGCATCACTGAAAATTTCAGTACTGAGTCTAGTGAATTAAAGCAGGAAACCTTATGTGATACATAAGAGGAAAGCAATTAGCTCTTGTCTCCTCATTAACCTTCATGGGGGAAACGCCTGGGAGCAATGTGAAAGGTACTACTATATGAGGAAGTGGAGGGTAGGTGGTTTGGGTGGATTTAAGTGTGATGGGCGTGTTTATTGGTGTTCTTGGGATATTCTGTATGTTGCTGGGCAGTGTTGCTGTCAGTTGTGGTTGAAGCATGTTCTGTGTAATTGGAGCAGTTGGGCTGGTAGGGGAGTTTGGGATTGCTTGGTTTCTGTGTGACTGAGGATTTGTTGAAGAGTTTCTTACTGGAGCACTAACTTGGAACGACCAAAGTGGTATTACTGAGCAGTGTGATAGGTGTTGGTTATGTTTGGTATGCTTCTGGGGAGCATGAAAAGGACTTCCTTGATAATTTGGTTCTCCAAGCTTTTGGTTGAAGTCCATGGGCAAAGAATATTTACAAGCCGCTGTGGTTAGTTCATAGGAGCTGGTTGTTGTGTTTGTGGCATGAATTCTATTTAGATATTTTCCTCCTACCCCCAAGTTCTCTTCTGTGCTTTGATGCAATTATTACAGATTTTAAAATGGATAAAAGGTTTTAGGTATGGGCCTCTGATAATTTTCCATGGATATGATATTTCAAAGGCTTATGTTTCTTGTTTTTAGTATTAGCACTATTGAATGTAGCAGTATAGGCTTTAGATCTGTTCGGCCTTTTATTTTTTTCACATAGACTGAACACCACACAGAGCATCAGTCCTAAAGGATATTACTGTTTAGTGCATTAGTTGTTTGATGTTTTGGGAAACACTGTGTTAAAAAGCAACAACAAAAAAACAAATCCCAAACCAAAAAGCAAACAACCCCTGAACTTTAATTTCAATAAAATAATCATCAAAACCCTAAGACGTTGAGGTATGACTTGGTTATCTGTACTTCTAAAGAGCCTGTATGAATTTCCTGTCATGAATGATAATTCAACCAGATATTTTAAGTGTTTGATTATATTTTATTGATGTCAAAAGTAAACATATACTAAAGTAGCTTGATGACTAAAGCTTTATTAAAAAAAAAAATAAAATGTAAGACATTCGTAGTTTGGCAGTATTAATAGGATGATATTTTGAAAAGCAAGCATGTATGTATGTATCTGTAAATATATCTGTGAATAGCTTCTTGCTTTCATGAAGTATTCACTTAATTTCTTGCACTTTTTTTGGCTTAATTCTGGAAAATGTTTTTATGTTAGCCTAGTAGGTACTCTGGAAAAAAAAATTAAGTCCCTTCTGAAAACTCAGGCTTCTGTTGTGCTGTTGTGTGCCTGGTTTCAGACTTCACTGTGGCTCACACAGAGAAACTGGTGTTCTAAAACTTTGGCATGCTGAGTGAGAAATGCACTGGGGATTCTTTTAAGTTTTTCATGGTTTTTTTTCTCATGTGTCTTTGTGTCTTCAGTACCTGCAACAACATATCAAACCCAGTAATATTTTGAGATTTTGTTTTTGCTCTTTGTGTTAAATAATATTCACTGTTGTAATACAAATAGAATATCCAGGTGCTGTATTCTAAATTTTAGTATTTAATTTCAACTGATGAACAAAAACACAGCCATGTTACTATTTTCTCCTTTTTTATTGCTTCTCTTATTGTCTGACTGCTGAGTTCGTAAATACATATATCACGTGCAACTCTTGTTAACTAATTTGTTACTTTAATTGTTAATTCATGTTGTTCAGTTATGGACAGAACACAGTCCAGTTTCTGACTCCAGTTACACTCCCAAACAAGTAATTTTCTCAAACAATATCAATCTGGAATGTTACTGGAAGAGAACAGGCCCTCTCACAAGTGTGTTAAATACAATTAACTAATGACAGCCCAGTCCTGAAGTGGAAGAAGCTCTTGCTACATGAGGAAGAAGGGTAGTTGTAATTGGAGACTCCCTTCAAAGGGGAATGGAGGGCCCGATGTGCAGGCAGGACCCAACTCACAGGGAAGTCTGCTGTCTCTCAGTTGCTTGGATAAGGGACATCACCTGGAAAACTCTCCAGTCTCTAGTAAGGCCCTCCAATTACTATCTGTTATTGTCTGTTCAAACCGGCAGCATTGAAATAACAAAGTCCCAGGGCAATCAAAATAGACTTCAGCGTGCTGGGAGAATTGGTAGAGGTATCAGGAGCATGGGCTGTGATTTCCTCAATTCTTTCAGTAACAACAAACAATAGGAATAGGCTGGTCCACTGGGTCAATATGTATCTATGAGGTTGGTGTCAGTGAAAAAGTTTTGTTTCCTGACCACAGGATTTTCTACTCAATGCCTGGTCTGCTGACATCTGACCAGATATGTTCTTCTCAGAGGGTAAAAAGAGTTCTAGCACAGGAGTAACAGATCTCATTGACAGAGCTTTAAACTAGCTTGCAATGGGGGAAAAGACAAATCGGGGTTGCCAGTGATGACCAGTGGGATGGCGTGCCAAAACTTGAGGAAATGAGTGCTAATGAGATCCCTCAATATGTTTCAGGAGTTGTTGGCTACAAACAAGGTACCACACCTGAAATGATGGTATGCTAATGCGCACAGCAAGAGGAAGTTTGAGGCTTTGGCCATTCCAAGGTTTGATATCACTTACATAAGTGAAACCTATGGGAGCTAGTCCAGTGACAGGAGTGCCCTGTTTGATGGTTACAGGCTCTTCAGAAGAGAGATAGATAGGGCAGGAGAGGTGGAGGGCTAGCATTGTATGTAATAGAAGGGTTAGAGTATAGGGAGCTCACAGTTGGCACTGGCACAGTTGAGAACCTCTAGGTAAGAATCAAGGGAGAAACAAATAATTTGGATCTCTTTGTGGGAGTCTACTAAAGAATTCCCAGCCAGAGCAACAACAATGATGAATTATCCTATGAGGAGCTAAGGGATGCTTCCAAGACAATTGCTTTTGCCTTTATGGGGGTCTTCAACTTGCCAGAAATCAACCGGGAGCATCACTGAGCTAGTGCAACCCAGACCAGAAGATTCTTAAAAGACCTGGATGATAACTTTATGGAAGAGGACCTAAGGGAGCCGACTCAGGAAGATGTCCTCCTTGGTCTGCTGCTTGTCAACAGAGAAGCTCTGGAGAGTGAAGTGGTGGTTTAACTACTAAAAAGGATCTAAAATTATTGCTTTCTTTTCTTCTCAACCATTGTTTAGGCAGATGCTATCAAATGTGATTGGGTTTTTTCCCCATTGTTTTGGTTTTTTTCTCCATCCTATGCCTCATCTGTCTTTTTTTCTTTGTCTTTCAGAAGTAACATTTTCTGGGTAATGATGGATAATTAGCACTATAGCAGTATAAAAAATTCTTTTTTTGTGCCAAATAATTTTTTAAGCTCTTATGCTACATCTTAATTTGTTACTGCATTTATGTTATCCTTGGTGTGTCTGATCCAATTATACAGTCAGCTGAGCTTTGATACAGACAGCTAAATTAGCATGTGATAAGAACCATGCTTTAGAATTGTTCATAAACAAGTAAGTGTTTGCTAAAGTTTTGCTGAATGTCATCCCTGTTGATTAGTACCTGTAAAAGAATAATTATAAAGGAGTAATTAGGAAGGATAAGAGACATAATTTTATTAGATATCCTAAATTTTCATCTTATTAACAAACACCCCCACTATTTCTATGTAAAAGGTCCAGGGAATGAGAACAGGCTTTGTGTTTTTTCAAACCTAGAAATATTGCTTTCAACAGGAGCAAGTCATAATTCCAAATATTTTGTGAATGCAGAGGGAAACAGATGTAATGAGTCATTAATTATTAATTAATCTGGTCACCTAGCTGGCTAACCTACATTTTAGACAACATCTATCAATCTTTTCCATGGGTTTTATGCCATTTCCTGCTGACTGACTTTTATGTTCAAGACCTGACTCTTTTAGAGGGAGAGCCCATTAAGAGCTTCTCCTGAGCATCTTGTAGTGCGATTCCAATACATGCTCCAGCATTATTCTGCTGCACTTACAGCTTCCTGTAATGTTAAAGTTTAGATATTACATAATTTTTTGTCAGAGCTCAAATAAACAGTGCTTGGCTTATATTTCTAAAAAATTCAAGAGTAAAGTTTTTCTCCTCAGTCTCAGCTTTTCTATTACACCACAGCCTTAGAAGGTAGTATCAGTTGTTATAGCTGTGCTTAAGGCTTTCAAATTATTTGATTTTTCTTTTTAGTTAATATATTCTAGAGAAATGCAAGAGATGGGAGGATGTTGCCCTGATTTTTTCAGCCTCCTGATCTGTTTCACAGTTTCATGTTTTGGGTTCTTTCTCACGCTCTGGTCTGTAAACACAGCCAATGTTATTGTAGTCCAAGGAAAGTTTTCATTCTTGTTCTTAGAGATATGGACAGCTGATGGACATTGTCTTGACCAATGGGATGGGGAGAGGTGTCAACCTTCTCCCATAGTCCTTGGCCTTTGTAGAAATACTATATAATGGAGTCAGACTTTTAAATAAATTTAGAATTCTTAGTTCATGCCTTCTAATCAAAGTGTGAGTGTGTGTTTGTGTGTGTGTGATGAACTGCGTCAGGGGGAGAGAAATTAATTTTTTCCTGCATTTCACCTGTAATCATATTCTTTGGAATGGTTTTGATACATAGCATGCTGTGATAATTTGTAACACTTCCAAAATAAGAGATTTTTAGATCATGCTGATGGTTATATATTTTCACTGTCCTAGCATCTAGTCAGATCAGCTGCATCCTTAATTACTGTTGTACTGTGTGATGTTGCATCATCAGAATATGATGCTGCTACAGCTACAGGCCTTTCATTATTGTTGCTGCTGAATGACTGCATTCAGTCTTCTCTATTCCACTCCAGGGAGTACAGCAGACATCCTTTCTACAGATTCTGAAGCCCCATTAAAAACACTTGAATTTTCCTTCCATTCAATGTGGGCTTTAACTGGTTGCATATATAAGTGATAAGCACTGCAGCAAACAAATTTTATAGAGCATATGATCCATTAACATGAATATGAACAATTTTGAAGAGTGTCTAGAATGTACTGAAAGTGCCAAAGTAATACTGCTTTTTTTTTTTTTTTTAATATACTTATTTACCCTACTCACGATGAGAGGAGGCTAAGTACAGGAATGTGAGATGTAAGGAAGCAATTCTCTCTGGTTTTATTCAATCAGCAGTTTGGGTGAACCTGCCAACCTTGTAGAAACCTTTGAGGCTAACTGAGCAATGACTGTGCCATGTTAACAACAGGTATTCTCCACACTTCTATCAAACTGGGATTTGCAGCCTAAGAGAAGGCTCTGATATATCCATCTTGCTTCTGTCCAATCAGTGCTATGATATTGTGGATTTGTTTTGGGGGTGGGGATTAGACTTCACTCTCCTTATGAGGACTTTTTTTTTCCCCAAAAAAAAGTTATTAAAAAATTAAATTTAAAAAAGTGAAGCAGCTTCATATTTTGAAGGTGGAGAGGAAAGGGAGCTGAATAGCACCTCTGGGGTATCTTAAGGCATTGTTCTTGGGTGCCTTTAGTAACCACTGGAGGCTTTCAGGCCGGTTCTTTTTAGTTCCTCTGTCTAGTTACCTCATGCAGATTTGTGTAACCTTCTGACATGTGCTTCTCTCTTTATTCATCTCCCCAGTTTGTCTTTTGTAGTAAATATTTCTTGGGTTTTAATACTCTCAGATGACATGAAGATGCCTAACCCCAGTCACTTAGTGTTGTATAGAAACAGAGTAGGGTAACGGGCCTTTGGAAATGCAGGATTAAACACTCTGTTTAAAAAATTCGAATTTCAATATTAAGACATGGTTTGCTGATGGTTAGGAGTGTATTATTGTCTGATACTGCAGAAGATTTGAATCATTAAAGTGAAATCAGTTCACTGGTTTTTGCAAAATATAAAAGTGCTACTAAAATATACATATTTTCCAGACAGACAAATCAGTGTGGCTTTTTAAGAAAAAGAAAAATCTAGTTGCATACACTTAGGTAGGCTTTATCTCTTTTTTTTATATGAAATTGAGAAAAGAGTGGGAAACATGGGAGCTGACTACTCTTGTAGTAGATGGTTTCAGCTCAGCTGAGCTTTCTTGTGGTATATACATCAATTCAGTTCATCTTTCCATAGTCTTTTCGTACATCTTGTTTCTAATTGGAGTTTCCATTTGGAAGTTACTTGATAAACTATGGTAAGCTCTGGATTGTTTATGTATGAAGCATGATTGGTATAATTGAGGTGGGTTTTTCACAGTGTTGTGTTTAGAAATTAGGTTTTGGGAAATACAACAATCTCATCTGTTTAAAAAGAAAAAAAAAAAACAACAAGAAACAAACTACTGTGACCCTTTAAAGGCATCTCTCTTCTAAGGGTTTTTGAAGCAACAGAATATTTTGTTTTCAAGAAAATATCTGTATGGCAACATAATTTGCTATGAACTCATGTTAGCTAATTTGAGCTAAGTGTTTGGTTGAGAATGTCATATTTTGTCTAACTGAAAATTAAATCTACTTTTCTCCCTCCAATGAGCAAAAGAGATAAGAAGCTGATGTTTGCCATTAAAGCTCATAACTTGATCCCCTAACTATTGATAGCAACAGCCGGGATAATCAGATTTTTTTTAATGACTTCACTATAAGGAAAGATTAAGCAATTAAATCTTTAACTTGAGGAAGAAACAAATTGGCTAATGGCTTATGAAATGATGTATGACCATGAATCAATCATTTTATACTCATTTTTCATGTCTCATGATGCAAGAATGAATGACATAAAAAGAATAATAAAACAGGAGGCATAGAACAAACATAAATATGTATATATCACATAAAATGCAATTAAACTGTGGGGATTTTTTTGCCATACCTTCTACCCAAAGGTATCCAGGCAGATGAAGCCTCAGGGACCTAAGAACCGGAGCAGATTCCACCTTGCCTTCCTCTTGCTTAAGATCCCTGTGACTGACTGGGCCTGAGCAGGGAAGGGGTTTGAGAAAGAGCTCCTCTAACTTGCTGAGGTCTTTGTGTGTGACGGTTTATGAATTGTGAAAGATCCTGCTGAGCTCTGAAAGGAGAGAAGCGTCGCAGTGAGAGCTGTGCAAAATGTGCATGTCCAGGAGCACTGCAAAGGTGCCTCCACCCAGTTCTTGAGAAGCAGCAGGTACCAGAGACAAGCCTGACCCTCAGGGCTGCTCTGCGCTGCCAAACTCGTTGCAAGCCATCATCTGTGTTTGGCAGGAGACAAGACACGGGGAATTCTTACTTGTTGAATGCATTTGTCGCTCCCCCTGATCCTCTGTCTGTAAGAATATGCTGCCCAACTTTACCTGAAGTTTCTATTTGCTGGCTGGTGATTTCTCCAAATCTCTTTGGCCTTGTGATTTGACGCTTTGAAGAGTTACCCTTCCTGCTTCCTCACTACCCCCAGAAACTAATTGCTCTGCTGCTTTCCTTGGTAGATGTAGAGGGGAGAAATTACTCTGATACCCAGACTATTTGGTTGACAGTAGCAACATCACCTGGCTATTTAAGCCTTTTTTCTCCTTTGTTTTCTCTCACCAATCTCTCTATAAGTTTTGGAAAAATACTTTTCCTGCTTCATAGCGATATCTGTGAACAGAAGAAATGTCAAGATGGAGCCTGCTAAACTTCCATTTCTCTGAATGTCTCATTTTTATATGTTCAATAGGAATGGTCATCTTAAATTGTATTTATGATTTTGGAGATATCAGACCATTGTTTTGACATTTTTGCTTATAATTGCCTGTACTCAAACATTCCATTTGCATTCCTAATATCTGATAACCAAACTCATCAACTTGTCTATGGTGAAGTCCAAGATTCATATTAACAAAAAGAAAAAAAAATCACTATGAAATTCAAGAATGATTCACAGAATCATTAGGTTGGAAGAGACTTCCAGGATCATGAAGTCCAACCCAACCCTAACCTCAACTAAACCATGGCACCAAGTGCCACATCTAGTCTTTTCTTAAACACATCCAGAGATGATGAATCCACTATCTCCCCAGATAGACCATTCCAATACTTGATTACCCCTTCTGTAAAAAACTTTTTCCTAATATCCAGCCTATATTTCCCTTGGTGCAGCTTATGACTGTGTCCTCTTGTTCTATCAGTTGCTACCTGGAGAAAGAGACCAACCCTCACTTGACTACAGCCACCTTTCAGGGAGTTGTAGAGAGTGATAAGGTCACCTCTGAGCCTCCTTTTCTCCAGGCTAAACAAC
>WBMY01000380.1:27848-92063 GCA_013397315.1 Donacobius atricapilla | reverse complement strand
TTTTGGCAGGGAGGAGGGTTCCCCTCTCTTTTTGCCCTGTGTGCTTTTTAAAGAAAACAATGGCTGTGCAGAGTTTTGGTTGAAAAAGCAAAAACTATGTAATGAGATTACTACAGCCATCACAGTGCAATTCCATTGTACTGCTGTGTCCGTGTCCCACTTTTCCAATAAATCATAATAACCAGCTGACAATGCAAATATCACAGCATGTTGTCTGGGAATTATTCTGATTAGTTTGTAACTTGCAAAGGCTCCTCTTACTCTTGAGCAATGAGTTCTTCTCCCATAGTTGCTGTTTTTCCCTGATACTTTGTGTCATAAGAGATACTGAGATTGCAGTGGCCATAATTTTGGTTCAAAGGTGGTTTCAATAGATGGTGTTTGTTACATTTCAGGGCTTTGGGGAGAACGCTGTTAATACAGAAGGTTTTCTTTTTACCATCTTTTCTTGCAGACTATCTATAACTAGGGTTTTAAATCCCTTTATAGAGCTTTGGTTTTAAATCTGGCACAAAGAAAAAAATGTATATTAAACCACTGAAAGAGCATACAGTCTGCATATGTTTGTAACATGTCTGGAATTTTGTAATCTCTGTAGAGGCAAAAACATTGTTAAATTTTACTCCTTATATTTTTTAATCCTTTTTATTTGTCTCACAGAAATAGCAAGGTTCCTGCTCTAGAAAGTATAGATTTTTTTTTTTTTTAACCCATAATATATTTTTGTCTCTTACTGCCATGATTTCTGTGTCATAAATTATGGTGGTCATTTCTGGGAATTTATTCTACTGTGTGCTAAAAGCCCGTATTCTCTGATGTGATAAAAATATGAGACTTTGCCCCCAACACAAAGCTTGGAAATATGTGCTAGGGTTGTGGAAAAAATAAAGAGAAAAGGATTTAAGTATGCTAATATTTACCCTTATGCCTTTTTTTTTTGTTTTGTTTAAGGTATACCTTAAAGTTTAACAAGAATTACAATTTTTGAAGTCATCACAGGATCTTATAGGGTGACCAGAGTGAAAGACCTAGTAATGCTTCTGTAATTGTTGTCCACTGTGGAAAACCTTAGACAAGACAACATAACCAGCTCTTGTTTGTTGTGTGGTCATGTTAACTTTCTGATCTCCTTCTCTTGAGATGTTAAGTGTCATTATTGAAAACACACAAACATCAAATTTTTCAAAATAGTTTGTCCAAAAAACTTGTGCCATTTGTAGTCTTGCATACCTCATTAGTATTTATTGCATATATTTTGGCTAGGAACCCAGCTTAAGCATCTAGACTCAATTTCTCACTCTGCCACAAATTTCTCAAGCTCTCCTGAGTAAGTAATCTAGCTTTCCTATAGCTCAATTTTCAATCTATGTAATAGATATTCTTCCCATTGTGAGAGAATACCCACTATAACTGTGGAAATAAATTTATGATAAATTCTAGAATGTTTAGGAAGTGAGGGGTGGATCCACATGCCAGAGGTGTATGTGAAAACAAGTAGTTATGTGCCCCAATATGGCAAATGAGTTCGACCAAACAGCCTTGTCCCAGAGTATACTTGAAATGTTTGGAGAGTTGTACTAGCTTCATATTAATTGTAGGACCCTTGCAGCTTTAATAGAGTAGGCTTTGGTTTTAGGGAAAAAAAGGTAAAGTCTGTTTTTTTCAGAGGGTTATAGTATCACCTTTTGCTCATAATGAATGACATTTTTGCTTATAAGTAAGTACTTTGTAGGGGAAGACAAACATCTATGGAAGTAAAATATGGAGAAAGTGCTCAAATTCACAATGTTGCAAGCTGTAGAATCACAGAATAGTTTGGGTTGGAAGATCATCTAGTCCAACTTCCTTGGCATAAGTAGGGACATTTTTAACAAGATGGGTTTTCTCAGATCCCTTTCCAGTTTGACCATGAATATTTCCAGCATCTACCACTTCTCTGGACAACCTGTTTCAGTATTTCACCACCCTTATTATAAAAAAAATTCTTCCTATTACTTACAGTGAATTTGCCCTCTTTTAGTTTAAAACTTTTACCCCATGTCCTCCCAGAGCAGGATGGGCTAAAAAATCTGACCATAATGTTATTTTCTTATGGAAGTGTTCTTGATTTTTAACATAAATAGAATGATTATTGCTTCATTTATTAGAGCATAAGTAAAAATCCCATTCCTAGGTAATTTTTTTTTGGTCCTGCTTTTCTCAAGATGCATTCCTGGCAACAAACAGATAAAATTAGTAGAAAAAATCTACAAAGAGCAACTGCTTCACTAGCAAAATATAAAAAGAAATTCAGCAGAAAAAGCAATTTAATTGAGAGAGAGCTAGTGGGAAAAGAACTGGAAAGAAATCCCCATGTTTCAAGATTTCTCTAAAGGACTGAATATAAAAAAGTGTGGGTTTTTTGGAAAGAGTCATGGGCACATCTGAACATTTTAGATAAATGTTTTATTGGATTAATCCCATTCTAGTGGCATATGCTGGCAGCAGGGGTTATGACTGAAATACAGCAAATGCCAAGATTCAGTTAAATATGTTTAAGAATGGCTGGGATGGACTGTAAAAGTAAGAAATTGTCATGCCTGGTGTTGTGGTTTAAACCCAGCCAGGAGCTGAATACCACTTGCTCACCTCCCGCCCTGGTGTGTGATGGGAGAGAGAATTGCCAGAGTCAAACTGAGAGTTCATAGGGTGAGACAAAGACAGCTTAATAGGGAGAGAAAAAGCCATGCTGTCCTGGCTCTGGCCAGAATGGGGTTAATTTGTGCCATAGTGAGGAAGGGGCATGGCTAGGCCAAGGTAGTAATTCTGTATCAGTTCACATCACTGTCTGGGGGTGGGAAAAGGGGCTCCCTTCTCGGTTGGGGTAGCATGGTGGCAATTGGCTCAGGCTCTATAGTGAGAATTTTCATGTGGATTTCTTGCCTCTCTTTTGTACACGTCAGTTGTTAATATTATTGCTGTTAGTGTTCATTTTCTCCTTTTGTTGCTGTTTCTAGTAAACTGTGCTTATCTCAACCCTTGAACTGTTCATTTTGTGCCTCCAGTTCTTATCTCCAGCCCATTGTAGGGTGAGGGGAAGGCAAGTGGCCAAGTGGTGCATGGCTTCAGTGGGAACACTAAACCAATGAATAGGGTTCCTAAACCATGACATATGCATGAGCCAAACAAGGAATTCATTCCCTGTTTCCCATGGGGAGGTGACCATTTGGCCATGATGCACAGAGCAGGGCCCCATCAGACACAGCAATTACTTGGGAATACAAATATCATCACGCTTCTCTCCTTCTCCTGTGCTTTATGTATTAAGCATGAAATACCTCTCCGATCAGTTGGGATCTGCTGTCCTGGCTGTGTGCCCTCCCATCCCCTTATGAACCCCCAGCCTCCTTGCTGCTGCTGTGGGAAGCAGAAAAGGCCTTGATGCTGTGTAAGCTCTGCTCAACAGTAATGAAAACATCCCTTTTATCAGCACTTTCCACCACAAAAACATAGCCCCATACCAGCTACTGTGGAGAAAATTCTACTCTATCCTAGCCTAGACCAGCTTACCTGCTGATACTGGAAGCAGCAGCATCAGGAATTTGTACCTTGAATGCAGCAGAGTATCCAAGAGTCTCATGTATAGGCAGCCTCACCTGCTGCTTACTGTAACATCTTGTGATCTTGTGCTGCCTCTTTGAAGGGCAATGTCTCGTTCTAAAATAGGCCACTAAGTCAAGAAAACGTAGTTCATTTTAATGTGTAGATACTTGTATTAGAAGATTCATGTACACGTATTTGTGTACAAACATTATCTTACAAATGTATAAATGTTTTTTTTTTTCTTATTTATTGCTGGACGTATTGAGAATAATGTTTTAGTCAGTCCATCTCTGATTAGAGAATCCCAGACATGGTCAATGGTCTATGGCTCAAGGATTACACAGGTGTAGTTCAGCCTTTATATAACTTTGACCCACAGGATTAAGGATGGCAAAACAAAGACATTTGTATGAATAAAATAAATTATTTACTTAAATTGATAATGGTTAATTAAAATACTTTAAACAGAATTATTTGCTACATAGTGTAGTTATGACTGCTAGTATAGTACACTTATTTTTGAAGCAATATTGAAGCAATGATGTTAAAGCTAGCAAAGTAACTATTAGTTAGAGATTGGTGTTACTCAGCGATACCAACAACTTTGGGCAAACCTTTTGCTCAGCCTCCAGGAGTAACCTTGAGGGGCATCTCCTCTCATGAGCGGGATCTCCATGCACGCTCCTAGAAGGGATGTGTTAGAAGTCCCAGTGTTCAAAGGTGGGGCTAGGCTTATATAGCATAAAGCGATTGACTTTCAGTCATAGTTTCTAGGCTGCTGTGTCAGCTCAGCAGCTTTAGATAAGTTATCAGTACTATCACTTGTTGGTTCCTTTATCAGGGACTTTGCTTGCCACATCCTCACTAGTGCCAGATTCTGTCAGTAAATCTTATTTTTCACATCCTCAAAATGTTTATCTTTGGGATCAATGAGTTAGGCTGATCTCATCATTCTTCAAAAACAGTGTGACCCCCATCTCCATCAGTCAACAACAACTTTTGCAAACAAGGTAGTTTGAGCTGTTTTACCCCTGCTTAAGCAGAACATCCTTCTACATGTGAATATCTGTATCAATAAGCACAGGAATTCTTATACCTGTAGTACATTGTTCAGTAGCTAATCTAAGATCTGGTCACAATTCTGTTTGTTTTGCATGGCAAAGAACTTTATGCTTTTAGAGTAGCTTATTCCTTGATTCACAGGTAGAAAGTTTTATACTTTATTTGCTAAATATTATTTAAAATGAAATGTGCAGAATGATCCTTGAAAACATCTAAATATTTTCATTTAGCTTGAAATAATTTTGGAGCTTATGTTGGAAGAGTTGGAAGTAGCAACAGGTAACAATCAACATTGTTAGAACTACAGCAAAATCAAGTTACAACTGGCATCTCCATCTCAGTTACTGTAGTACATGTACAGAGTAGAAAGTTGCTTCTGTCTTATAGAACTTTTGGTTTTGACTCATGAGCAAAATACAAATTAAGGTTAGAGGGTCTTTCTTCTAAGCCCTTGATATTGAGTTACACACTTGTGCTTTCTCAAATGAGAACATATACACAAAAACTAGAGAATAAAGTTGACATTGGTCATTATCTTGGTAAAGTTGTTCTACACTATTATGAAGAACCCAATAAAGTTAATTGGTACTTTGGAGCAGATTTGCTTTAACTCTGGACAAAAAATTAGGATGAATCCTTGACTTTGGCATAGTATGGTTTCCTTTACTTGTTAGTCACATTGGGGTGGATTTCCTCTTGGAAATACTTTTGTAATCTAGAACACTGGATAATATAAACACTTCTTCAAGATGTTTGTGCTTTCAGATTTTTTTTTACCTAATAAAAAATTATTTGGTTTTATATTAAGTAATTGAAACATAATTTTACTAGAAATTCCTGAAAACAGGTGTCTATCTACTCTACAGCTGCAAGTATTAGAGTGAGTAGGCTACTTTGTTGTCTGTGGTCTACAACAGTTGAAAAAGCGAATAAATTAAAATTAACTCAGCATGTTACCAGCTGAACTTACACCTTCAGTATGGCGTATAGCAAATGGTGTTTTTTTAGAAAAGTTCTTCAAGGAACAATGACTGCAGTGTGTTCCTTCTGGCTCACATACACACTCAGGGCTCACATTACATATCCATGTCCAGCCACACATGTGCACATGCCATTGAGCTTTCTCGCCCACAAAAGAGANTGACTGCAGTGTGTTCCTTCTGGCAGTGAGATCAAGTAATTTAAAAATCCTCATACTTTAACCCAAGTGCCGTACAATGATATCCTCAAAATATTTTCCTTCTGATTTCTAGATGTGATGGACTTTGGCAAAGCACCCTAATTTCTATCATTAAGTTAACGTGTGTAGTAATCCTGGAGAGAGCAACTGAACTGTCAGAGCAAAATATTTTGTGCAGGATGCATCAGCCTGAGGTGATATGAAGGTGCTGCAGCTCCATGTCCCCAGGCTCAGCTGGGAGCAAGGCTTAAGATGTGTTCCTGCAGGCACACATACACACTCAGGGCTCACGTTACATGTCCATGCCCAGCCACACATAAGCACATGCTATTGAGCTTTCTTGCCCACAAAAGAGGTAAAAAGTAGTTTAAGAAGTAGATAGGACAGGATAGGCTATGCTGGTCAGGTACAGGGCATGGGCAGGTGAGTGTACTGACCAGCACAACTGACCAGTTACCTATTTATCTGACTTCTTATCCTTCTGTTTTCCTACTCTTGTTACTTGCCAAGTCAATTAAACTTCTGGCTTTTTCCGTCTTTGATTCCTTCTCTAAACATCCTATAATAAGTCCTTTGACCTGGGATTGCTATTCCTTTGTGTCCTACAGCATGTCTCCTGGAAAGCAACCCTTTCAATTTGAGGAAGGATTTCCAGATTTCTCCTGATTGGCTCCATGTGATGAGTTTCACACTTGGACAGTGAGGCTGAGGCTGTGCTGGGACAATCCTGAGAGGAGTCTGGATAGGATGTTAGTTTGTAGTCCTTGGGTTGGGTTCCCACCTTTATTTGTGCATCCCTGCGCTCTTCTGAGTTTGTGGAGATGGGCCTGTGATGGGCAGATGCCTCCTGGAATGGGTCTGAGTGCAGCTGAGTGGTCCCATTCCTGCCATTGTGTCGCTGAGCTCCTTTGTGGTTCTAGAGATTAGCTTTATCACACAACAGAACAGAAATTAATACAGTAGAATGCCTTATGAATACCTGGCTAGTTTGCTAGGTAGTTATAATGGAGAATTGCTGCTATACAAATTGCAATGTATGCAAGCCTCCAGAGAGGATGATGTCCCTAATTGAAATAATTGTAAGTTAGATTGTTTTACTGAGAATATTATGTTGTTTGCATTTGCCTTGTCCTAAAAATACTCTTCGTAACTGATCCTTTTGACTTCTGTTTTTAATGATTTTTCTTCAGAATACTCAAACTGTAGGTTGTCTTTCACAAATGAGTTTGTAAAAGGGGAATTAAATTTACTTTGTTCTCTTTACTCTTCCCTAGATATCTGTCATGTTGGTTATTTACAAGGTCATGCTGTGTTCTACAAATTGTTGAGTTATTCTGGCATGACACTATTGTTTCATGTAGAAGTTTTTCCTGTGATAAAGTCCGCAGGAAAACAAGTTTAGACAGCCCTATGATTCAGAGCTTACAAAGGATCAGTCTCCAGTGCACAAAACTGTCTGTCACTCTTAGAGCAAGATGGAGCTGAATGGGCCATGAGAGAGAGGGATAAGTGTTCTTTATCAGGGAATTGAGACCTTTCTGAAAGGTGTCAACCAACTGGGGACACAGCATGAGGATGTATGCCCTGCAAATGTAACTCTTCTTTCTGTGTTTTGATTTCTAAAATCAGTGACAGAGTGATAGTCAATGGAAAAGACTGTAATTCATTAAATGCTCTTTTGACTAATGTAATATTTAAAAATTAAAAAAAAAAAAAAAGCAGCTTCCAGGTTCAGAGAAGCTGAAACAGTTAGCTGGTGTGCTATCACAGGATTTTAACTGTAGTCATTGAACTGAGTTCACATTTTCTCTGTCTATTTAAGATGGGCATAAGAATTTATCTCCTGGTTGGTGAGTGTTTGATTCCCTGTTAGTTACCTTCAAGGAAACACATAATTTTAGAAGCAGGTAGTTTAACACAAAGGAAGTACTCAAAAGTGCTTATGGGAAGGCCTTTAAGAGTTGAGCTTGACTAATTATATTTAGCTGGTTGTGGTGAAGTAGAGATGTGAAGGTTTCACTGGTGGATGCCAGTCACTGATATAGGTGTTTAAGTAGGTTTGAGTATGTATGGAACTGCCTTTTCTCAAACTATCTATGTCTTATCACCTGTGTGAGAAGCCATGGTGAAAATCTAAATGAAAACCAACCTGTAACTGAAGTAAATCCCTTCAATAACTGTATTTCCCAGATCTCCTCTTCAACAAGGTATTTTGGAGTATTTAAAGGGACACAAAAGAGCTGTTAAAATAGCTACTTCTTATCCTATTTAAATCTGCACAGATGATAAAAATTTAGGACTTTTCAGTGTTTTTTTATAGTCTCATGTCAACAAAAAGTTGGAGTCGGTGTAATTTTAACATTCATATATTCTGATAGCTTCTTATTAATGGGTTTCTTTCTAACTATTACAACAATCCATCAACAAACAAGCATGAGAAGTAGTGATGGGTGTTGCAGATTGAGAATGTGAATAAAACGCTCAACGTTCAGATCAAAGGACTTTTATGTAAATGTATCTCATTCAGGCTTAACTGACTGAAAATTAGCCATTATTCCAGCATCTTTATAGGTTGAGTTTTTAGCATTTTATCTTATAAATGGGCAATATGTGACTACCCATATGGTATACAGGCAGTTATTTTTCTTCAACTTGATAATTATGTTGCTGCTGTCCTCTTTCTAAAAAGTTGTCAGATTATCTTTGAAGTTATGTTTCATTATCTGAGTTTAGCTTCACCAAAGTGTATTTCAGTGTTGGGTTAAAATGCTATTTCTAGGTGACTGCAGAACCTGTCTGCCCAATAGGAAACATTTCTAGATTTGAGCGAGTTACCGATCTAAAAAGAGGTCTGACAGTTTTGCTGTGTATTCTATGTAAAGGCTGTATCAATGGCTACAGACACAACTGCTGTTAGCAGTTTCATGTGTAGATCCAGTGTTTTCAGAATCTCTGCTTATAAGATGGCAGTGCTGCTATCTTACAAATATTAAAGGACTATGAATAAATTCAGTCATTTAAAACATCAGTTAGAAGGGCTGGAATGGTGCTTTCCGAACCTATTCCAGCCACTAGTGGTTTTAGAAAAATTGGTAGTGGCAAAATTTTTATAGTACCTCATTTTACAGAGAACATTATAATAATATTTGTGGTTTGTTAGAATTTTCTGAAAATTGTTTAAATCAAAACATACTTTCCACATCTTAGCATAATAACCCTTCAAAATACCTTATTTTTTTCCCTTCTCATAACTCATTAAATACTTGCAAAAATTTTCAGAGACTCACTTGATAATATCCCACCTATAAAGAAAAAGGTGCACTGTAGATGGAGGTGTCTTGAAGAGAGCTCAAAATGTCATATTGTCATTATCCCTGCTTAATTAAATCAGGAGATGAGTTGTGTTTGGGTGTTCAAACAGCCACTTGCAGCATACATATGTTTTTTCTATTGAAATCTTGGATTAACTATGCATTGTAAGATGCAAAGTCCAATAATTAATGTTAATAAACTTCAAAGAGCAGCGTGGGAAAGCATGTAGTACAAATGTAATTACAAGCTGTTATGATAATTTACAAAAATATGTATGTGCTTTATATGGCTTTCTGCTTTGATTTTTGTATGGACGTTGTAACAAATAAAACGGTCTCCAGAGATTATTTCTCTTGCTGCTGAGAAAGCACATCCCATACTTAGCATGCAGCTTTCTAATTCTACACTGTTTCCCTTCCCTTGGGTATGAGGTTTTAGCCTGTAAAAATGGGGGTTCAACATTCAGAGTCTTAAACGTTGAAACAGTTCTGCCTATTATCTGTTTTCCCCACTGTATTTTATGCACCAAGTGGCTTGTAACTCAGCATGGCTTATGTTTTCAGCACTAGCTGGATTCCAGCATTTTCAGGAATAAGCTATGCTCTGACTGTGAGGGACAGCTGCAGCTGTGCCACTGTTTGCTACTTACCATGAATGCTGGGAAAACAGAAATATTCTTGCCTTCCCTGAGGAAACAAAATGACTGGCAAAGTAATACTGTGTTTGAATATGAAGCAGTCATACAAGGCAGACCTCCCCATCTAATAAGGTTGATATTATCAGTCCATGGAAAAAACTCTTGCATTAAGGTTAGCAAAATTGAATTATGCAAAATACACAAATCTTCAGTGCTAAAGAATGTACAGGATTGGACAGGACCTTTTATTATGATGTCCATCTTTTTGTAGCTGTAATTTTACATATAAAATTTTCCCTACCATTACTGTTGAGGTAACCTCTTCAAAAATGTTTTTATTCCAAGACATGAATTAAGTTTTCTGTTTCCCTGTGTAATTATTTAATATTTCTCTTACCTGAGAAAAGACTAAATAATAGTTGGAGTTTGCTTTTTGGTCTTTTTTAGTTTGTTTTTTTTTTTTGGGGGGGGGGGTGCATAGCATATCCAGTTATATTTGATTGGCTTAGTTTTATGTCCTCATTTTTGCCAAAAGAACAGTTCTGTGATGTGATAAGATACAGCTGTTCATGCTATGAGATATGTTGATATGATGTTCAATGATATTCAGATGTAGGACAAGGTTGTTTTTTTCTCTTAACCATTACCTGCCACACATCATAATGGCTTAGCTCATCTAGGACATGCCTAATGCTTTTTTTTTTTTTTTTTAAGTCTTTTTTTCTTTTTGGTCTATAGGAAGCCAGAATCTCATCTCACTCACAAGCCTTGTTTGACAAATACATCATGGGTGTGTTATACGATTATGGATGTACACATCTCATTCTCTAGCTGTAGAATAAAAATGCCATCAGCAGGAATGGAAGGAGGTCAGGAGATAGAGTACACTCTATTCTACAGAGATATTGTTGAGAGTTGAATAAACAAAAAGGAGTTCAAACTAGAACCACAGAGGAGTTTGGGTTAGAAGGGACCTTAATGATCATTTATTTCCAACCTTTAGTTATCATCTAGGTCAACCCCTGACACAGGCAGGAACACTGGCCACTAGAGCAGGTTGCTCAAAGTTCTGCCAACCCAGTTTCGAACACATACAGTGGTAGGGCATCCACTAGTTCTTTGGTCAATCTGTCCTAGTGTCTCACCACCCTCATTTGTGTAAAACTAAACAAGTGAACAAAAACTAATAAAATACCCCAAATTCCCAATGAACAGAATGAATTTTCTTCCTTATATCCCATCTAAATCTTCGCAAAATCTACCATCTTTCAGTTCAAAACTCTTGCCCCATATCCTGTTTCTACAGGTGCTGGTAAAGATTCTCTTCTATCTATCACATAAGGCTTCATGCATTGAAAGGCCACAACGATATCTCCCTGCAGGCTTCTCCAGGCTGAGCAACCCCAACTCCCTCAGCCTGTTCTCATAAGAGAGGTGTTCCACCATTAATAGCTTTACAGATACATTATATATGAAGAAATAGTTATTCAAGACTTTTGAAATTACTGTACTGAATGTACAACAAAGACTATAACTTTGCTTCATGTAAGTAAGAAGACTAAATTAGTGGATCACAAAATGTATCTTTATTATTTGGGCATCTGTACATTGTGAATAACAAGAGTCTTTTTGCCTGGTTCTTTTGATGACTCAGCAGCATAAAATCTTTCTGAATGAAATTATGTTAATGATTATTTTATTTTTTAATTATTGTTTGGCAAAATAGATAACCTAATCAGGTTGCAAGATCAACTGGCAAGCAACAGAAACTTATCTGCTGAGAAGATTGGTGTTAAAATGGCACAAAGTACACATATATGCAAGTTCTTACAGCCTTGATTTGGATTTAGAAACCAAGCAAGCATATTAAAATCAACCGAAAGTTGTTCAAATAAGAATTTCTTGTGTATAGTTCATTCAGAAACATTATCCCATTTCAAAGTCGTGGATTATGCCAGCTAGAGAAATGTAATTTTTCTTAAGATACTGGCCTGAAATTGATTAATGTTTCTGCTGCTGTTCAGGAAGCAAAGGTTTTCCTAAGAACTCTTAAACAAAAATACAGTGATTTTAACTTCAGTGATCTAAGCCTTACTGGAGACTTAAGCATCTACCTCTTTGTATGTAGTTTTTTTCTTAAATGCTTTATAAAATTCTCAGTAAAACTTAGATTTTGGGACGTGTATTGATAGTGTTGCCTGTCCAGTTCCTAAGTGACTATTTGTCCAATAGCATCCAGGAGGTACCACAAAGAGTCTATAATTCTAATAATGGGCAGCTGGAATTTTTTTCAAGTGAAGCCCTAGCATAAATTAATGTTCACATTCATTTAACGAATCTGTTCATAATGATGGGTTTCAAATTGCATCATTAATGTGTTAGCACATCATAATGCTCTGGTCTCTCTCTCCTTGCTTTGCACTTAACAATACATTTAAAAAAAAAAAACCTGAATGTTCCAGAAAATTGTTACCAAACCCCTGGGAACCATTACTGAGTCATTGAATTATTCCAAGAAACCAGTTGATATGGCATGCCTCAACAAACCGTGATTTTTCAAGTGGTGTGCTCGTAAGATTGCTTATAATACACATATTTTTATAATGTTTTTACTAGAAAAAGTAAAAATAATTTTCTCTTTTGCTGGTGATGTATCTGCTTTCTTAAAGCTGTATACCAAATCTGAAAGGAAAAGTTTCCTTGGAAAAATATGATTTTTTTTTCCCCTCTTGATTTCTATGTTTCCATTGAAGAGTCTATGGTCTATAAAAATAGTTAAAGGCAAACAAATGAAACCAGTGCATGACAGGAACTGAAATAGCCCTACCTGGAAAACAAAAATTCATAAACTGTTAGAGGACTTCAAACTTTTTTCCTGGTTTCCATAAACATATGTAACCGTGCATTATGAAAATAATCCTGAGTTTCCAAGATGAAGGGATATCTAGAATCACAATTATATATAATTAAGAAAAAGCTATTGCTGGTCAAAGGGAAAGATATATGTCATAATGAAGGATTTATTCCAAGCACATATGATAAACTATGTGAGGTGAGAAGAAGAGTGTGTTTCATGGAAATCTGTGAGAATTATGAGCACAAACAGTAGTGGATGCATACACAAAAAAAACATAAAACTAAACTGAAGACAGTACAAAGCTGAGCCTTCGGCTAATAGAAAGAATATATCATTTTCAAGAAAGTAGAATTTCCCTTGCACTTTCTTGTTGCATGGTGCACCTAAAACCTTTTATTTTTTTTTTAATTTTTCCTTTGATTTTTTTTTTTGTGTGTGTGTGTGTGTTCTATAGTCACTACTGAGACTGGATAGATGAGTTTGACTTCCTGACAAATCAGTACTTCTCACAAATTTATTTTGGTTGTTCACTGCTGTTGTTTTATGACATCTCTGTCTACTTAGTATCAGGATGAGTTGGTAGCTATCGCTTTAGGGAGATTGTCAGCTGCCTTCTTGACATACAACTTGCTCCTAATATTTTTCTTTTTCTACTATAAATGAGAATAAGATAATTTTTTCTTCAATTTCAGCCCTGTAATAGAACATGGAAGAAATCAAATTTGGTGTTTGTTATACTGATAGACTTAGTTAAGTTTGGCACTGATCCCTTGTACTGCAGAGAAGTCTTGTGCTTTAAAAATGCAACAATATGATGCTGATGTCTTTTGTCCAATAGCAATGATCTCTCTTATCAGTGAACCATGCGTAGTTAGACAACTTTACTTACTCTGTGTCCTGCTTAAAGACCTTCTCTGTAATAATGACTTTTTCCTCCAGCTGGCTTCTGGGATTGGTTTATTTCATCTGAGAGCTCTTGCAGCACATAATTTGGAGTTTCACTACCAGGGTTCCAAACCTTGTTTGCCGGTTTGAAATTATAACTCTACATATGGAATGCTTATGCTCATGGGCTAATTCCATGCAGAATGAAGTATTTTTATTTTTCTTCTTTTCCAGGAGTCTAATAGGAGGTAGATAGGTTATTCTGGTACTGTAGTTGTACTATTAACTGTTCTGTTGAACTCCAGTCTAAATGAATGTCTGTTTTTTCTAACAGCAAAATTGCCTGTAACTTCTCATGACTCCAGAGCTGAAAATGAACACCAAATTAGTATTGATGCTTTATTAGGATGCTCAAATTAGATTTAAATTGAACTGTGTATGTATGTGTCTTAGCATCACAGCATACTCTGACATTTGAAAATGGAATAGACATCAAAATAAAGATTGAATTGTTAGTGAAAATTGAATTTGTTTTAATTTTTAAAATTAATTGACTCAGTATCCTGATTATAACTTATTGACTCAGTATTCTAGGCCTGAACTTCATGCCTGATATCACCCCTCTTCATATGAACTTAATTAATCAACTTGCTTTAATGACAGTACTGTAAACAGCCTGATAAAGTGACTGGTGGTTCAACAAATTCATCCCGTTCAATAATGGAGAAACAGTGTGTCTGTACTGCTATATTATTTTTTCCTGCTGTTGATGGGAATAGACTTGAATACATGCAACTGGGAAAAACCATGAAAGAGAATTAAGCCCATAGTAAAAACATAGTATGCAGTGGTGTGTTTGGATGTCTTGCAGAATAGGTCCTGGCTAGTTATACGTGTGTGTATAGCTGTTCATGTGGATGCATTTCAAACACAAGTAGATATGTGTCTGCATGCACGTAGGTTTAAAGGAAAGGGTTAAACTAAAAGAAAAATCAACAAAATCCCTTTGTATTTTAGTAGCACTGCACTAGGAGTAAGCTGAGATTCCAGTCCTATGTTCTGTTTTCCCTTAAGTTTCTCTTTTATTTTCTGTGGCTCTTGGAAGAGACAGTTTGTAACAGGAGATTTTTGCTTGCTACAAATCTTCAGATTAGTCAAGACAACCACCAAAATCAAAGGCTCTATTTGTCAAAAATACATGTGTATAATTCTGCATTACAATTATATATAATTGGGTTCAAAGGGGCCTTGGGAGGTCCCCTAGTCTGATTTCTTGCTCAAGGCAGGATCAACACGGAGTCGAGACTAAATCTCAAAAATCTACAATGATGGAAACTGCACACCTCTTTGGAAATCTTGTTCCACTGCCTAATTATCCCCACAGTGATTTCTCTGTTCCCCACCACAGTCCTTTCCCCCCTATATAAAATTGCAATCTTTGTTTTTTAGTTCATGTTCATTGTGTCTCATCTTCCAGCTCAATGCAAAGAGCTCCTTCCCAAAGGGCAAGAGCTTGGCTTAGCCCTCCCTCGCTGAACTTGACTCAGTTATTCAACACCTGCTTTGTACTGAGGGTCCACAAGTAGTCACAATATTCTAAATATTGTCTCAGTGGCACTGAGCAGGAGAGACTAATCCTCCCTTCAGCCTTCTGGCTGTGCTCCTGTTAGCACAGACCAGGATGCTGCTGGCATTCCTTGCGGTCAGGACACACTGCTAATTCAGGCTGAAATATAAACATACTTCCCTGCTTGTTTCTTGGGAATATAAAGTTTGCCATGCAAGGTTGAAATTGTTTGTTTGGAATTCACCTGAGTGCAATATTTCAGATGAAAGTAGGAAGAGTTATGAGGTTCTAAATTGGAGCACAATAAATTCTCTTGGTCAATTTGCTGCCTTATGCATGGGTGTTCTGACTAATCTGGACATTGTTCTAAAAATAAGAAAAGCTCTTTTTGGCTATATGAGTGTTAGCATTGACTTTCACAGCTCCTTTACCAAGGACAAAATAATACTGACTTGCATAAACTGAATCTTTAACTTTTTTTCATCACTACCCAAAAATACACTTCATACTTCTTTCTTCCACAGGTATTAATACAGTCACAATATATCCTGAGGTTTTTTGGCTTTGTTTTCTTTAAAGGAAAAAAAAAGTCACTCAGGAAAATATCTAATGATTTATATTGAATTATATCTTTAAGGCATATGATGCTTCTGCTTTTGAAGTTATATTCATACTTGAAAACAGTTATTTGTTTCAAATTGCTTCAAGCTGGTGAAAAGGTTCTCTAAGATATAACCAAATTCAAGTTCTTTGCTCTAGGAACCCGGCAGAAAAGTAGTTTATTCCTGACAATTTTTAAAATTGCTCTGCTGTAGAGCATAAAACAATCCTCTTCAGTAATTTTCTATAGAATATGCTAAAACCAAAAATTCTATTTTAAGATCTTTTTTATAATAGCTAAAATCAACAGGAAAGCTCTTCATGCTACTTTTCAAGCTGTTTGTCCCCTTTCAAATTAGTACTGGCAGTACATTTCACTTGTTACCATAAAAGAAACTTGGTCAAAGGCAGAAATAACTGGAAGAATTTTATATATTGTTTAGTGGCTTTTGTCTTATCTGCTCAGCCAACATATACATCATATCAATTGAATTTATCTCTGAAATGTCTTGAGCCCAAAATAAGAAGTGCAATTATTATGAGGAATTTATAAGTAACCACTTATAAATTGGAATTAATTTTCAATATAAATTGAAGTTAGGAGGACAATTTATCACTCTAACAATTATCTAAAGAATAAAGTGTTATGTACATATCAACAGTTTAATCTGAATTGCAGTTTGCTAGTAGGTATTGAGCCAAATATTCTGTTCATGAAATTCAGTCATAACTGAAAGAAAATACACTAAATCTACTTGTGAAACTTTCTTATTTTGCATTTAATTTCTCTTCATAAATGCCTACATTGATATTGACTTCTTTTGACAGTTACACTTCTGTTAATATGTCTCATTCTTAGTAATTATATTTCATTTTGACCTTCTTATGGTTCTTGTCTCTTCCCCACCAGTAATTACAAATCACTAAGTGGTGGAAAAATTACTTGCAGAATTGTTATCCTTTATCAGCAAGCTAACTAGTTTATACATAACTATACTTAAGGGATAAAACAAGTCTACATTGGACTTCTGAAGGAGTCAAAACTTAGTCACAACAGATGTTGGTAATTCACTTTTCATCTTTAACTTCTTCTTCTTCTTCCTTTTTTCCATTTCAGCTGAATGAGATGATTTTTGTTACAATTGGAGAGAGAAGTAAATAAGATATTTAACCCTACATTATCTGTTCTAACACTTTGTCTTTCATTGAGGCTTAACTTTAAAATCCTCTTTAATTTTACTCTAGTTTGTCTGAAAATTTCTGTGTAGAGTACCTGAAACTTAGTTTCAAGGGAAAGAAAAAAAGAAAGAGAGAATGAAAGAAAGAAAAAAAAGAAAAAAAAAAGAAAAGAAAGAAAAGGCAGTATTGTTTTTAACCTGTATTTTACTGTCTATGTACAGCCTTTTATTTTATATCATTTTAACCCTGTATTCTGCTTGCATTCTCTCTCACTCTATCAAGGGTTTTGCACTTCAGGTTTGGTTTCCTCCAGCATATCTGTCTACCTTCATTTGTTGTAAAGATGCAAATATAAGAGAAACTATAAGTGGAACTTATGATAAAACATAAAATAAATGGTCAAATTTCTCCATGTAATCATGGTCTTACATAAAGGAACTGCTCTTCCCTGCACCTTTGGTTGCTGCTCACATAAAATAATCCTGAAATACTCTGCAACTTCTATAAAGATGCAACGAGTTATTAGCAACTCTGATCTGTAAAGCAAGAAAACACTTAAGTACGTAGAGCATAGTGATAATCTTCAAGCTCAAGTGGATGGAAGGGGAAAAGTATGGAAATGGTTTGGGAATATTATTTTTGGAACAAAATTCAGCGACTATTGAGGCTTTAAGGCTTTAGAAGCTCTTCAAGGGTTTGCATTTTAAGAGATTTTTTTTAGTGTTAAGGGTTGTTGGTTGGTTTTTTGTTTTGTTGGTGTTTTTTCTTCCAACAAGAGTTGAAAATATATTTTTTGTTGGTAAGCTTATGTTTTTGTTTATGAGAGAGTCTTCCTACTGGCAGTTGTGCTGGATCATGTTTCCTTCCAACTCAATGTGAGTTTTTTACCTGACCAGGGTGCCATTCATAGTCCTTATGGTCTCTAATTAAATTAAAAGGAAAAAAAAAAATCAACACCTGATGACTGCTTCAGGGAGTATATTTATCAAGCACATAAGGTGGTTTTATGTGACTCTAAAACACTGCTCACAATACAGCCAGATTTTAATTTGGAAAATTTCCCAAGGCCAGGAATGATGTCTAATGATGGTATTGCAATTAGAAAAAACACGTCAGTGTTATACCAGTTGCTCATACTCATGTTATTTCTATCACTTGACTAATTTAATTTTTGTTTAGCTAGTCTCCTCCTTTATCTGCAGCTACATATGTTTTCTACTGATAATCTTATGCTGCATATGTTTTTGTGATGTGTTCCCTTGTCAAAGTCCATTTTGTATTCAGCCTAGTGCTGGTTGCTATTGCTAAGCCACAGTTCTGCTCCGCTGTCCCTGACAGCCGGCAGAAATGATGGAGAAGTCGACAGGCAGTGCTGATGCCTGTCCCCGTGGGAGTCTGTGAGCCATGCTACAGCACTCTGACCAGCTCTACCTCTGTCTTTGTTGGAGTGCTGCTTACCCACAGGTGTGATAACTGGTGAGTTGGCAAGATATTTTCTTTCTCTCGTATTTAACTACCAAAATAACCCATTGCTATGAATACATGGCAGAGTTTTAAAGTAAGTTTCATGAGCATGAACTGAAATCCAAAAATATCTGGATTGTATGACTCAAGAAACTGTTAGTATTAGATTATTTCATATGTTTTAGACTTTAGGACACTACAGTATTTTCACTTGCTTTAACTTTTGAGGTTAGGAAAAATTTTTGAATATCATGTGAATTAAACCAAAAATAATTTGACAAAAGATATCAGCATGCTTTTGGCTTTGTAAGTAACTTGTTCTCTTAATTTATATATTAATTAATACAGATGAAGGCTGATGTGGCAAACTTTATATGATGGATAAAATTAAAGAGGAGTTTTTCAGCATATTTACTTGCTTATATAGGCAATGTTGCATACTGAACTATGAAGGTCGTAGATCAAGACATGGAATTCTATCACCTGCAAAAGTCAAGGGAAATAAAAGAGTTGAGTGAACAATGAAGTCAGTTTAAGTTATGTAATTACTGTCAAACTGCTAATAATTACGCAGACAAAAGCATTGCCTCATGAAGTGTAACAGCAAGAATGAGTGATATTTCATCATCACAATAATAATAGATAAAAATGTATTGAATTTCCTGTTTATGAAGTAATTGAGTAGCAGTAAACATGGGGCAAACTGATAACTGCTGGAATGAACACAAACAAAGAGAAACCAATTGAGCCTTTTGTAGACAGAATTAAAACATTCCCGTTCCTGCATAATAATAGGAATTAAGATTAATCTATATGTAGAAAAGAAATTCTGCTAATTTGCATGATCATCACCATACCTGGTTTATCCAGCTACAGGTGCTGACGATCTGCACAAGAAACTTACTAAAAATAATATCTTGACACTTGTATTATAATCTGCACACATACCAAGGATTTATGTGCTTGTTTCAAGATGAGCACTAGGTAAAATGAAAAGCTATGTGTTTCATTTTGAAAGGAAAAATCACATTCTGTGACATTTCCAGTGTATGCCTACATGCTTCATGGCAACCTTGCAAAATTGTTGTGAAATATACAGCTCCAATCAAAAATTTTATTGCATAGCTATAAGTATGAAGAAAACAAATTCTGCCATGTCTTACCATTTAAAAAGATTGCTTTAGAGTAAGTGGCTTTTTCAGATGTATTAGTGAGGAAAATGCTGCCAAGTATGTTGTATAAATGTACTTGCAGGCCTGACAGAAATCAGGCAAGAAGAAGCAGCCTGTCTTCCAAATCTTGGGATCAATGTTCCTCCAATACACTTTTTTTTTTTTTAATGTTATGCAGAGCAGAATGTTATTTTTGTTTTATTGAATATACCAGCTTTTTCTTATGGATGACTTCCAAGGAATATAGGTGTATTTTGATTCAAAACAGCCAGTGAACACCAGTTTAAAAGCATCACTTTAGTTTCCTTTATTTCCTTATTGTAGCTTTAGTAGAGCAATTTTCTCCTCTATGGAAACCAGAAAGGATTTTTTTTTTTTAATAGTTTTCAAGAAGGACATAACAGGTGGTTACAGAATGCTGGAAGATATTGTGATGGGGTAACTATATGCATACCCTAAGTGTGTAAAAACCCTCCTTGATTCTAGTATTTGTACCCTGAACCTGGTCTGTTATTCACAGTCAGATTTATAATGGAAAAAGAAGCCTGTAAATTACATCACTTCTGCTCACAGATTCAATATTCTAAAGCCTATCCAAATCCTGTCTTGGCATACATTAGGCAAGATACCTAATATACCTATGGTGTGTTAATATAGCTAGAATATATTAATGTCAATGTCTGTCACATTTGCGAGCATGTTACTATGCATCATAATTTTTAACATTCATTTATTACATCTTTTTTTTCCTAATAAGTACTTTTCCATGATTTCCATGCTAGCTTCAATAGAAATGATCCAAAACATAACCTTTCATCAAAAATCTTTGAGTTGTTTATAGAACTCAACCCAGCAGCTCTTTGATTAATATAAAAAAATCCTGGTCTCTATCTTGAGACATTTAGCATATAAATGTTTTAAAATATGTACATAGTATATATCCAGCAGTTCAGAGTGTTTGGTTTTATTGTGACTGTACTATAGAGCTATTTCATTTGAACACAATGTCACAAGCTTGGTTGTCTGTAACCAGCTCTGTTCTTCTTGTCGTGCTTGGTGGTAAAAGGACATGAAAGACATGTTTGCACTGACAGCAAGATAGAACTCTGGTTGTCACAATACTTGAGCACCTTTGTTGGTTGCTGTAGTGGCATTGGCATTTTTATGTTTTTGGAATATTGCTGAATAAATGGAGCCTGAATAACTGATGCAAAAAAGATCTGTTGCACATCAGCCTTCCTTACTGGATTCTTAAGTGTGCACACACTTTTATTGATATGTAAATTCTTTAAATGTGAGAATATATATGTATTATGTACTTATCAAACCCACTCTTCATTTCTTGCATTTAAAATAGTAGATGTGTATCACTGTGCTAGCTGACATTGCAGACACCTGGCTTTTGCAAGATAGCTACTTTTTACTGAATTTACAGACTGAGGAAGCAGGCAATTTCATAACTATAGACAGTACATCTGTGCTGGTACCCATAGGACTAAATATTTTGCCAGTTGTGATAGATGATTTGTTTAAGCCAAAGGAAGTTCAGAGCAAAAGGGAAAATATTCTCTGCAGGAAAATATATAGACAACATAATAAAGGACTGCTAAATCTAGCTTTGCTTATAAGCACCCTAATCTTTTTCTCAAGTACTTTAGTATGACTGGATTCCCTTTGCCAGAGTATAGTACAAGTTTATATATATATGAAATACATTGGTTCAGCAGGCTCTGTCAACGTTTTTGGTGTCAGATAAACCTAATTTTTCTGGGGATGAGTCCATATGGCTGAGCAGTATAGTAATGCTGATCTCCACATGTAACAGCACAATGCAGTGGCTGCCTGTGGTACGCATCCACACAAATGCACAGCAAAAAACTGTCATTCGGCTATTCCAGATCATGTTCTTGTGTTACATTAAAGTCATAAAGCAAGTGACCAATGATTCTTTCCAACAAGGTGCTGTCCATACTCATACATATGTGCATATATCTTTATACACATATCTATATGTATATATCTATACATACGTGCATATCAACTTTTCCTCTGTGTGTCCTCTCATACTATGATGACCAGTCCTGTGTCCTTTTCCCTCGGGTAAAACAAAAAGGGATTTTTGTGGGCAAGGTTTCAAACCTTTTTATGGGCAACATTTCAAATAAGGGAACTGCCTTCTCTGTATAATCCTTGGCCATTGCTTGATACTAGTCATTATTAAAAATAGAAGACTGTTCAAATCTGTGTTATATAGTTTGAAATATGATCTGTGTTTACAGTAAAAAAAGCATAATTTGGGCAGTCTCTCCATCTGCTTACTAATTTATGCATCTGTGGTCTTGTAGGGCATGAAATCTATGTGTTTATAGAGTGTGGCATTGGCTTTCTGAAGTTTGGGAGATTGTACTGATTTCTGCAGCTGAGTTAGCAGATTGTGCTGAAGTTCCTGGGTATAACAGTGAGAGCCTATATCTGTAAAAATTATCATGGTTTGAACTGGGCTTTTTTCTTCTCACCTTGCTCCTTTTTTAACCAACATGGCTGTTTGCTGATACATAGGAAGATGTGGATAACAAAACACTAGGCTTCCTATGGGAAGATGTCTTGCATTTGCTATTTATGTGTGATTCCCCTCTCATCTGATGTTGGTAGCCTAAATGTTCATGTCTAATATAAGTTTTGTATCTGAGCCTCCTCTTAAGTCACTTGTGTTGCAGTAAGGACTATCCCACCAGCCTTTCAGTGGGAAGACTTGTCCTTTTGGCTATGCTTCTCTTTCTCCAGACTAAAGACCTCTAAGGTCAGCTAAGATGGAAGGCTGAGCTGTTAGAAGCCAGCTCGGGTCAGCCCTACTGACCTTAAGTTGTCATGTAGCAAAGGCCCAGATGCAGCTGTGTCAGCTGGCTGGCTTTCTTGCCTCAGATGCAAATGGAGTGAACCCCTGATTGTGAATTAAACCATCATGATACTCTTGCTAAACCAGAGGGAGCAATGCTAGCTTCTTGCTACCTTTCTTCCTAGTACCTTTTGCCTATAGAGCAGGAGAAATTTCTGCCATCAGGCACTGCAAGGACACAGAAGTGTCAGTAATTCTTCCTACATTGTAGTTTCTTAACTTTTTACTGCTTCTTTTGAAATTGTATTTACACAATTTTGCCAGCTTTACTAGCTGCTGTCAGACTTAAACCTAGAAGCTTCTGGCTTTGAGATCTTTGGGTTGTTGAACATTTCATCAGTTCTTCTTCGATGCTTTGATCTGTTCTTTTGGAGCAGATAGCAAGACAAGGGTCTAAGGGGAGAAGGTTGGAAAGGAAAAATGTTCTCAAGTGATGCTGCCTCTCATGTAGTATGTGAGCAGCTTTTGTTAGCACCAGACATTTCTTCAGAGGATATTATTTGTCTGTCTTGTGGTGTTAGACAAAAAATAGCAAAGAATTAATGATTAGGTGTCATGATATTTCCTGACTTCTGTGTTTCTTGTAGTTTGTGCTATCTGTCTCAGCCCAAGACAAAGTGGTGACTATCCATTTATTCTTTTTATTTTGCTACCTCCTTCTACAATTAATTATTGACTCTGCTTTGCTATAAGCCAGTTCATAATGAGTGGTAAGATTTTATGAAATTATTTTAGGCTCTGAAAAAGGAAACAGCTAATTAAAATTACTAAATGGTGTTAAATTTCCGAAGATGGTATGTACTGATGCTGGAATCTCCTATGAATTCAACCTTTCAGTCTAAGAAATCAGTAGCAGTCAAAGTAATCAAAAATTGTCTGTAAAATACTAACTAAAAAGCTGAATCTACATCTAGAGACCCCACTCATGAAAACCCCACCCCCAAAATGAAAATGCTGTATGTTGTTTAATTCCATTCAGTACATATGACTTTTTTGTGCTGAGAGATGTTAGGTGGTATCCTTTAGAAAACTCTTTCAGTAATACGTGGTTCAGTGATTACATCTCCAAAATAAAAAACAAAATAAAACAAAAAATAGATAAAAATATTATCATTGGTTTACTGTAATTGGCTTTTAAGGCAGACTAAAGACTGTGTAGGAAAAATGTCGATGTTTGAAGAAGAGGCTTAAAATTGTGATTGTGTGGTAAGCAACTCACAATATACTTATTTATCCTTATAAACAAAACAGATGCAAGTTGAGGAGATCAATGTTAAAATCTGAAGTTGTCTTAATGTGGTTGATTCATCTCTATGTCATTCATAGTACTATAAAAAGAAGTTAGATAAGTACTTAACAGACTTGTAAGCAGGAAAAACTAAAAATGTTAACATAGTTTATCATCAAGTGGAGAATATTTCATGTGTAATTAGTTTATTCTATTATTTCAAAGGTTTATATTCCCTTTTGCCTTGTCTATATTGCAATATTGTCTTTATTATATCAAATTAAAAATTATGCTAACTAGATTTATTTTTAAATGGTTTGTGTACTGCTTTTGGTGACTGCATCTTGAAGTTGTTTTCTACTAGTAAATCTCCTCACTCTGTAAGAAGTTACAGTTTAAAAAAGAGAGTGGGAAATTTCAAAACAAACTTTGTGTAGTGAACCACTGCTTCTTTATTTTTGGTACACATTAAAATATGCTGATATAGCTATTCTGAAGATGCATTATCAGCCAAGGAAATGACCTATAATTCTGTTGTGTTTGAACATAAGGAAACAGCATCTGGAATGCAGTACATAGACTAAAACAGTGAAAAAACAATATCTTTCTTGTGGTTGCCTGGCCAAACCCTGAAGCCAGAGAAGGACCATTATTTCTGACACCACTAAATTTGTTAAACTAGTTTTAAGAAACTTCAGGAGGCACTCTTTTTGGGAGAAAAACATTCAAGGCAGTTTTGTCTGAAGCATTACCTACCTGGTACATGTTAGTTCCCTGAATCATTCTCTGACTTTAATGATAGCTTTATAACCCTGGAATTAATTTAGTAATTGATTCACATATCCTTAATTACAGTGTGAAGTAATGGAACTCTGATTGTACGTGAGCCAGACTATAATCAGTGATGCACGCACCCTGGAAGAAAAATCCTGTCAGAAGTGAATGATCTTTATTGGGCTGTGGATATTTAAAAGTACAAGATGACAAAAAAAAAAAAATCCAAATAAATAATAAATATCTTCATTTCTTTAACTATTGGAAATCCAGTTTAAGAGAATTGTGTTGTGTGTGTATATATCAAGAGATTCAGCATAATTCTGATGATTTACTCTCTTTTTAATAGAGTCACAGTGTCTGTGTCTGTCAGTTATCTGTGACAGCTTTTTAATCTATTGGCCAGTTCATCTTACATTTGTCGGGCAGTAGAAGCCTGCGGGCAGTGAAGGAGTTCTGGTAAGTCCTGTGAAATTCTGTGGTGGGAGAGGAGTCTGTCTGTCCATGCTGAGGGAAGGCTGACAGAGTCCAGTGCTGGAGGAAGGGCAGCCAGGTGGACTGGCCCCTGGGGGTGTGCCAAGGCACACACATGGTACCTGCTGGGTCTTTGACATGGATATGACTTCTGTTTTAGCTGTCTAGCCAAAAATGGAAACAAGGAGTAGGAGTAAGGAAAACGAAAGGTTTTAGATGTCACAGAGGAAAAGGAAGAAAATAAGAACACTGTGGGAAAGAGGGTGAGGGGAAGTGAGGCACGTGCTGGTAGTAAAAGACATTTTCAGGTACTCATTTGAATATCCTACAGGGTAGAAAAGTATCTGTCTCTGTGTCTCTCCTTTCAACAGACCTAGGAGGTATTTGTGAAATGTGAAGAGGCGCTGGAGGCAGTCTCAAAAAGTGTCCACATATGTATCTTAAAGCACTTGGAATACTCGGGAGAATGGAAAGCAATATAACAATATATTAATCTGAATTCCACTAAAATTAGTATTATTAAATGCTGCTAGTAGAACTCCTTAAAGACTATTTTGAACCTGTTTGCTCCCAATAAAATTAATGTCCAGAGAAAAAGAACTGCAAAGAAAAGTAGATCTGTTTGCAGAAAAGTTGCTTTATGCTGTCCCATTGCATAGTACATAAAAATCTGAATGTTACTTATATATTCAATTACTTATACATTAGATACTATATTTTGAAAGACTGGCAGCAGTCACCTTGACAGAAAAGGTTACAGTGACAGTGCTACTTTGCTGCCAGCAGCAACATCTGCATTAAATGCGCTTTAATTAAGTTTGAGTTTTGAAGTTTATTGCTGTCACAGTACTTGGTGACATTTTGTGAAAACGAGATGGGAATATTAACACAGCTCATCAGCCAGGTATTCTCTGCCCGTTGCTCTCTTTGCCAACTTGACTGTCCATGTCTACTGTCATCAGGAGAAAGGTGACATCCTACTGAAAGACATCTACTGGCGAGGGGTAGAAAATTCTGGGGTCAGTTAATGCTGCATTCAGACACATAAGTCAGGTTCATTTAAATACCCTCATAAGTCCAGTGTGTAACTCATGAACTTCTTTGAAGATAAAATCCAGTGAATTCATATGGCTTTATCCTTTCCTACTACATGTACAAAGTTATACTTTGCTTAAATTGTCCTCTTACTCTACAGAGTTTAACCCAGCTCACTGTTTAAGACTCTCCTAATGACTAGAAGCTCAAGTGGGAAAAGTAACAAGGATTTACAAAGCCTATCAGGTAGAGGTTCCATTTTATCTGAAATCCACACTACTAATGACTTCTGAAAGATGGAACATTTCATTACTGCTAAACATAAGACTTTTATGGTTAGATATATTGGGTTTGTGTGGCCAGCTTTGGGTAGCTGGGGGCAAGGGGAGGGAGGTATACAGCTTCTTTGAGAAGCTGCCAGAAGCTTCCCCCATGTCCAACAGAGCCAATGCCAGATGGCTCCAAGGCGGATGTACCAGGCTGGGGCAGTCAGAGCAAGTAGTAGCTCCTCTGTGATAACACAGTTAAGAAAAAAACAAACAAACAAAAAATTAAAAAAAAAAAGTTGGAGCACAGACATAATTCTGCTAAGAGAAGAGTGAGAATAGGTGCAAGGATCAACTCTGCAGACACCCAAGTCAGTGGAGAAGGAGGGGCAGGAGGTGCTTTAGGTGCCAGAGCTGAGATTCCCCTGCAGCCCTTGGTGCAGCCCATGGTGAGGCAGATGTGCCCCTGCAGCCCATGGAGATCCATGGGGATGCAGAGATCTACCTGCAGCCCATGGAGGAGTCCCACACTGGAGCAGGGGAATGCTGTGAACCTGTGGAAGGCCTGTGCTGGAACAGGGTCCTGTCAGGACCTGCAGACCTGTAGAGAGAGGAGCCCATGCTGGAACAGTTTTCCTGGTAGGGCCTACGACCCTCTATGGGTCTCACACTGGAGCAGGTTGTGCCTGAAGGACTGCACCCTCTGTCTGGTGAGAGACCCACACTGTAATAGTTTGTGGAGAACTGTTGCCTGTGGGAAGGACTCATGCTGGAGGAGTTAATGCAGGAATGTTTCTCACGGGAGGCAACCCAAGCTGAAGCAGGGGAAGGACCCCTCTCCCTGAGCAGTGGCAGAAAATCCTGTGATGAGCTGATCATATCTCCCACTCCCTGTTTCCTTCTACCACAGGGGCAAAGAGCCCCTGAAAAAAGGAGGAATGGGATGAAGGTGGTTTTAAGATTCATTTTAATTCGTATTATCCTGCTCTGATTTTGCTTAATTCAGTTAATATCCTCAAGTCAAATCTACTTTACCTGCGACAGTAATTGATGAGTGATCTCTCCCTGTCCTCATTTGTCTTTCATTACGATTGTTTTCCTCTATCCAGTTGCAGAGGTGAGTGATAGAGCACCTTTGGTAGTGGCTGAGCATCCAGGCAGGATCAAATGGCCACACTTAGGCTATTTTATGATGTTATAATTCTGGGGAAAAGAAGCATCTTGTTAAACTAAAGCTGCAGTGCTCTGCGGTTTTTTGGTGGTGCTGGGTTGCTCTTGTGTTGGGGTTTTTTGTTTTGTTTTAGTATTTTAGTGGGAGGTTTGTGAGAGTTAATTTTTCAGCTTTCATCTGTTTAGTATACAAATGTCAGCAGTGCTGAATGAATGTATGTACTTTAATTAAATACAAGATTGAAATGTTGAACTCTTCCAGTTCCATTATTTGGACTGGATATATGTATAAAAGTTGTAATACCTGTTCATTTGATCTTCATTTGATATACTGGCTTATTTGGGGGTTTAGGTGCATGGTACGAGTAAGATTAATAGGGTTTGTTTGTGCAAAGCTGCAAAAATAATAGTAAGAAATTAGTGGAAATTCTAAGTAGAAATTGGAGAAATACTCTTAATTATACTGTGTAAGGACCTTTCAATTGGCTACTTAATCTGTGTAATTGAGTAACCTATCACTTTTTTTTTCCATGTAGTATAGTGCTCTTTGCTAAAGAAGGAGAAGGTGGATGTTACAGAATATTATTCTAATTGTTTTTATTTATATGGTTGTTGGCAGTGAGACTTGTAATATAAGGATGAGGTTATTCAAACATTCACAGAAGTGTCTGTGGTTTTGTTTGTTCTTTTCTGATACAAGTTGGATAAATATGGATATGTGAGATGAAGCATGTTGATGAATAGGGACATAAATTTATATGCTTTGCAAATGTTAAAAAATATTAGCTATCTCTTTGCTGATTCTTCTTTTACCACAGATCTTTTCATTTACTACTTGCATTCAGTGAGGTAGATTTAAATCTGATTTTTGTTCACCAAAAATATAACCAGTGAATTTCCTATGTCACCACTACAAAACCATGTGTATGTACAGACAGAATTTTTTTGTGTATCAATATTGTTCAATAATGCAATTCATTAATACCTATTGCCATTATTCTCTAATAAATGCCTTTTCTGCACTTGTAATGCAGGACCAGTTTTTTAATTGTTGTTATTGGTTCAGTGTAAAAATAGCAGTTAAAAAGCAGTCCAAATTTTAATTTTAAAATTGCATGTTGAAACTTTTTCATTTCTCAGTGGAGGAGGAAGAACTTTATTTCCCTATTGATGTTTTTTATGCCATATTACTTAAGAAAATGAGCAGAAATATAAAAGCCTGTGTATAGATTTTGAAGGCATAATTGTGATGATCAAAAACCTTATGGGGAAACAATTCTAAATGAACTTGAAATTCAGTTTCTCAGAAAACAAAAGATCTCTGAAAGCTTAGTGTCACTCTGAACAAAGCAATTAATTACCAGACAGTTGAAACATCAACTTTATTCTAATAGAAATTGTGGACACAACGCACAATTGTGAAGTGCAATTTGAAAGAAATAGATATTTTTTTGTTTTAAAGCTGCCAAAATTATAGTAGATTCTAAAGTAATTGGTTTAATGGCTGAAATGCCTGCATCAAGCCTGTGAAAGATAATGTGAGTTCCCTTTGCCATGTGCATCACCAATTAGAGCCGTGGCAGGATAAAAACTCACTTCTTGCAGGTACCAAGCTGGAGATCTTGCAGAGGTGTTCCCAGGATTGTTGGTGTTGGCCAGATTAGTAACTCGGTCTTTCAATTAACCACACTTCTGAGCAGCTGTGACTCACAGGTGAAAAGCATTCACAAGGCTCCCTTCACCCATTCCTTTACCTGCAGGCTGCAAGTGGCGGGCTTCTGCAGGAAGCGTGCCTTTTCAGCAGTTGTGTTACTGTGATATATGATAATGGGTTATCAATGAAATGGAAGTAAACCAGGTCAATAATCTATAAAAGGCAAACTTATTGCAATCACTGCAAGAACTGGATAATCACTTGGAACGAAAAAAGCTCAAGTACTTGCTTTATGAAGAGCCTCAATAACTGGTCTCTGTGGAATTTTTATTGTCTGGCAAATTATAAATATTGAACAGAGCGATTTATGCATCTGTAAAACACCTACATGCAAAAAGTATTTAAGTGAAGCTAAACAGTGTAGGTTGCAATGTGAATATAAATTGGCAGGAAAGGATAAATACCACACTGTCCTAGAGTGACTTTATGATGCCTGTATCCCCAATCGTCTGTTCTGTATATCGCTTTGTACCTTTAAGAAGATTCTTAGAGTGCAATTTGTTTTGAAACTGTTAACTCCTCACCTTCTTCTCTGGGACTCTGGCTGTACAGCTGCGGTGCTGTCTGGCTGTGGCAGGACAGAGAGCTCCTGTGCTTTGGTTTTTTTTTCCTTTTTTTAGTTAGTTAGTTTTAGCTAGTTAGGGCAGAGAATTGGGGTTTTTTTTGTTTGTTTTTTCCCTCCTTTTCTTTTTTCTTTGGGACTGTTTGAAACTGCTCCGGACTGACAAGCAGAGAAGAGCTGAAAGATTTCCTCTCCCCCCCGCTCTTCCCCCTTTGGGGCCTGGGACAGCGTTCTTCTCCAGCGCCGGAGGGACTGATAAAACTGAGAAAGACAAACTGAATCTACGGCAAGGACTCTTCTCAATTTGCCATTTCACTTCAGCTAAAGGTTTTATTGTTTCATATTGTTTTCTTTTGTTAAATAAATAGTTTTTTCCACTTTTCTCCAAAAAGTCTCTTTCCGGACCAGTTGTGGGGGGAGGGGTTGTTTGGGTCCTATTCGGAGGTTCCCTCCCAAAATTTGCCCTAAACCGGGACACACACACAGCTCAGAATTGTGTTACACTCTTTATGCAGGTTAAGAGAAGACCAATAGACTTTGGAATTGATGGCAGTTCTCAAAACCAGAGGGGAGGGCTTGACACCCCTGCTAAATGCCAGGCTGCCACTTATTCTCTTCCCGTTATCCCTAATACACCAGGGTACATACCCCCTCACAAACACTGTGAGCATGGCTGGCCAAAAGAACATCCCCTTGTTGTTCAGGTGTCCCAGACCCACAAACACCCCTCACATAAGCCTGAACTGTACATGTGTCAATCTTGGTCTTACCCACTGGCTAAACATATTCAAACTTGCACACAAAATTCCATCTGCTAGCTCCCCTTTTGAACGACATTCACACTCATATCCAGATGCAGATTTATAGTCTTTCCTGTCTTAATTTTCTTGCTTTCTAGTTGAGTTTGAAATTTGCAAGCATCTCGCTTGCTCAAACACACATGGAATAGACAACATGCTCCTGAAGGAAGTAAGTTTGGAGTAGAGTTTACAACGAATATAGGAAGGACTGCCATATTCAGACACCAGATTCACTCCTGCCTGCATTCAACGAGCTGTTTTCATTCCTGCTTCTGTCCCCCATGCTGTGCATGCTACTTCTGAGTCACCTTAATCCCTCTGTTTTCCATCCTGATAGATAAACAATTGGCCTCATTTTGTTTTTAACCTTTAGGGCCACTTTTACTACAGGCATTCTCCATTTTGGTATTTCTGGTGTTACCAAAGGTAATCTCCGACTCATTGTAGCCTTAAGATGTTTGTCAAACTTCTGATGGTTTTACAAGTCTCCCAAAAACTTTTCAGTGCTCTCCATTCAGATATTCATGCAATATATCTGTTTCTCCCACACCTACCCTCTTGAACCATTCAATGAAACCCAGCCCTTCCTCACAGCACCTGGTGCAATTCTTATTAATTTCTTGCCAAGGCCTGTGTTGTGTCCAGCAAATTCTCACATGATCCTCAGGAGTTTCTCTCGCCCTCCTCAGTAAGCTTAACCTTTCTTGAGGGCCCACTTACCTGCAGGCATGCCACAATATTACATTTGTTCTATTTTGTTCCTGATCCTGAATTTAGTCTATTTTTCAGTCCAGCTTGATGGAGTAACTTGTGCTCAGACTCAGAGACATTTAGTCTAACACTGAAAGAGGCTTTTTTTTTTTTTAATACCGAGTGATTGTAATATTAAGTATCTTTGTATAAAATCAATCCCTCACCCTTCTACTTAACTTCTGCATGTGAATACCTGTGAACGGGAAGTTTGATTTGCTGCAAGATGAGGTAGAATATCCACTTTTTAGAAGTAAGGAATCAGGAGAACATCTGATTGTAAATTTTTCAGAATGTGTAAGTGCAAGACGCTGATCCCTTCTCTTGTTTGCAAGCAGGCAGGAATTTAAATTTTCTCTGTGGGTCATGATACTTGTCCACACTGATGAATTTCTCGGAAATAGCTGAAAATTGATTGATGTTAGAGGTGAGTAGCAATACTGATAAATGTCTCAGATATTTCTGTAATTTTACCTTTGCAAGGGAAAAAGAAAAAGAAATCTGACTTCACTTACCTACTTGATTTTGATAAATTCAAATGAAGTTATTATAAAATAGGTTAAGCCTTCAGGAAGCTTATATTTTCAGTAAACAGAGGAAAAATCATTCCTACTCTTTCTTTATTCAACATCAAACAATTGAGAATTTCTGAAGAAACACTTCTGAGTGGCCTCTATAGATTTCACATCCATCAGTAACTGGCAGATAATGTGACATTATTAGGAAAGACTCGAGTTCCTTAACTTTGTCACAAAATAATGCCACCAATGTAATCGAGGCATAGTAGCTCTTTATATGCCATAACCCAGGCCATTCCTCATGAGTACTTTGCCTTTCTGAAACATGATGATTCACACTGTCAGAAAACATTGAAAAATTAGAGTATCTCATTCTTTCACCTCACCTACAGCTAATCCTTTGAAGTAATGATTGTCTCCTGCCACTTGTGTAGGCTCTATCTGATTTGATGTTTTTACGTAAATATGATCGTTCCCCAGTGTTCCTGGTACTGTTTTATGGTTTACTGTTTTTTCTTGTTTTTTATATTTTAATCAGTCTGTGATGTAATTTACCACTAAATGAAAAGGAATTATGTTGTAGTTGAGGACTATGAATGGCAGAACCATATACTAATAATTTACTGCCATGTTTACCACACTGTAGCTGGGAGAAAATCAATAAGTTACTGAGTTCACAAGGAAACCAATAAACCACAATATATGACTCCTTGCACGGTGTGAGATTGTTCAGCCAGTGGTTTCTCCTTTAACAATGCAGAACTTATTTTAAAGTTAAATATTGGAGCTATGAACCCAGAAGTAATAATGCAGCATTTAACAGTGGGATTCTCATTAAAGCAGAGAAGAGTAATTTCTCTAGCTCAATATTATCTCTACTCAATATTATCTGTCCTCAGCAATGATAGACTACCCAGGATCCCCTCTAAGAGGAAGAACAGTTTCAGTCTTCCACATTCATGGTGTTTGTCACTTAAAAAGGAAGAAAAAAAAAAAAGAAAGAAAATTTTAGTGATATTGATAATTCACAATGGTGAAAGGGAAAACAAAATGGTGTGTAATAGTGGAATTGATGCTGGAAGTGCTCACAGCCCTTCCCTTTTGTGCGCAACAGTGAAAGTGTTGTGTGAGTGCTGCACCCTTGCATTCAAAATATTGTGTACAAAAGAGAAGGCACCACAGATCTGTACTGGCTTAATTGCAGACAAAATAAAATCTACATGTGAAACCCCGCTATTATTAGTCTATTTGCAATGATAATAATTGTAGTCCCAAATAGTGCAGGACAGCCTTATTAGTACTGCCTTATAAAATGATTACACAGGAACTTGCTAGCACCTGCTCCTGTTTGTCAGTGTTATGTCCAGTGTTCCCATGTCTCTTTGGGCATCTGTAGCAGAATGGTGCTGAGGCACTGCAGGACATTGTCAGCAGCTGCGAAAAGTTTGATGCTGGTGGTGACAGCCATGTGTTCTTTAGTTTGAGGGTCTGTACAGGGTTATTTTATAATAGAAGGATCATATTTGAATCTCCTGAAAGGTTTCTGAATGATCCTTTTGAAAAACTTCTGGGTCTAAGCATCTGTAAGAATGGAGGAGAACTGAAAGACATTTAGAGGTACTGTGGGATGATAATGCCAGTGGCACTCATGAGTTGTATGTGTATTTCTCTGTCTTAAAAGCTCATGCTTTTAATAAGCATTTGTTTCTGTCCTACTTGCTGACAGAGAGTATGTTGTTTGAAGCTGATTATTTGGAGTTGGCCTTACAAAACCAAACTTTCTTATTCAGAGTAAAGGTTAGCTTTAATTTATAACTTACTAACTTCATATATTTTATTAGAAGTAGAAGAGTGAAAGAAATTCTTAAATCATTGCATAGCAACTTAATTAGGAGTTTGAAGAGAGCTTTTGTAATTATGGAGTCTCTATTATGGACTTTTCCCTTGAACAAGTGCATTCTGAGTCTCTTACGCAGTTTTAGTGAGACTACACACTGGAGTTATAAAAATTTTGAAAAGGAGATTCAGAGAAAGATACAGCTTTCTCTCCACCCCCCTCTCACAGCCACCCTGTCTGCCCATGTTTACTGTTCAGAGTAAAATTCTTCTCTTTAGACCTATGGGTGGTAGTCTTCTGAAAATTGGAAAGTAGGACATGGAGACCTGTTTTATACTTTTGTTCTTGAAGGAAGCTTCTTTAGGTCATGGGCAGTGCAAAGGTCATCACACCTGATGATTTTAATTGTAAGATTTGCTGCAGTTGTAGCTGTTTATCTAAAACCCAGGCTTCTGATATGAAGGAACAAATGAATCTTGGGTTTCCTTAAAAAAAAGAGCATTCTTCTGATGTCTGTAGTTGAGGAGAAAAGTTTGAAAATATGTTCTGTGTTGCAGAATTATAAAGACAATCTGAGAAGAAAGTCTTTGCTCTTCCCTTTTCTTAAAAACATGTTTTTTTAGTAATGAGGCTGTAATCTTGGGTTTCCTTAGAATTTCCTGACTGTGGTATCTCTGGAAACTTAGACTACTGCTGTCCTTTTTATAGAATTAGTGGGTGAAACAGGTTCATACTTGGAAATTATTAGCTTTCTACATTATATATTGGGTTTTTTTTTTTTTTTAATTTTAGGACTGCAGCTATATTAAAATATTGGAAACAAACATGCCTTTTAAAATATCCCTAAGTATTTTCTTTTTTCTTTCTTCTTCTTCTTTTTTTTTTAAGCATTGACTTCTATTGTTATATATATTTATTTTTATAAGTAATTCTATGTCAACTTTAAATGTCTGTTTTCATACTGAGGAAGATCAGGTGAATTTATCTTGCAATTCCTGCACTGGTATCACTACCCATGGAGTTGGATAGGGCCATGGTGTATTAGGATACAGTTCAAAGTTCACATTTCTGTGGGCATGACTTTTATCAAATGTTAATTGCTGCTCTACATATTTTTGACAAGGTCTGAATCTGAGAGAATCTTGAAGAATATCTGCTGGCACCTTTGCTTTAAAAATAAATGCACTGAAAATACTGAAAATCTTCCATCTGAGGTTTCATGAAACATCAACCAGAAAAATGTGTATTTTTTTGGAAAGAGATGTAAATTCAGTTTTTAACATGTGGACATGACAGCAACTGGAATCAGTGTCTCCCTGCTTATTCTGCTCTTCTAGAGCAGTTTGGGGTTTTTTCCATGGCCTTGCTCTCCAAGTGATTTCCAGTTCTTCACACATACACCTCTAGATCCAAAGTTATTCTAACTTTGTCTGCCTCTTCTGAAAACTTGGCAGTACATATGCTCCCTATATCTCCTCAGGAGTTTCTCAGCATGCACCCTGTCAGCAAGTTCCTTCTGTGCTCTGTTGCTGTTTCTTGTCCATCATATCTTGCACTACAGGAGGCTTTCTCCAATTGAGCATTCTCATTTGCTCTCAAGGCCATCTCTCCACCCATCCACCATGTCCTCTTAACACAACACACAAGCACAATAATTCTTGTGTTCGTGAATCTTTCTTTGGGGATTGAGTGTGCATTTGAAGATGAACAAGGCAAAAAAAAAAAAAAAACACCAACAAAAACCAACAAAACAAACCATCATTCAGAACATGTAAAATGGACAATAAAAGTGTAAACGTGTTTATTGTAAACAATAAACATGTAAAATGGACAATAAAGTTCAAAGACTTGTTCATCTTTGCCAGAAGTTAAAGGTAACCTTGTTAAACTGTAATGTGATTTGGCATCGCTTTCCCTCTCTAGCTAATCTGTGAAGTTACATGACATGCTAATATCCTTTTGCATGAGATGAAAAAAAATCAGAAAATACTGTTACAGAAAAAATTGTTCAGGTTAACATTTTTATAAATGTTTTTTGAGGCATACCACCTTTGATTTTGTTTCTTTTCTTCTGAAAGGAAGATGGTAAATGCTTTGGCTTCACAGGGCTCTGTACATACCTTGTTCAGCAAAACTAGCTTTACTGATGTAAGTACATCCTCCATTTATATATATAAGTATGTTAAGAGAACTTGGAAATGGGTTATGCCTGCTTGCAGGCATTGGCAAGTGTCTGATAATTGTCTGAAAACACATGTACAAACTTGTGATGTTTTATAGCCTGTTTTTATCTTCTCACTGCAGAGTATCTGTGTCATAACTCATGGAAATCATGCTACATGGAATACAAATACTCAAGGAAGAACAATACAATCTTTTAACAGTATTTTCATTTTAAAAACTACTCTGTCCTATGAAAATAACGTTATGTTTTTAGGGCACGCTGAGAGTTCAGTTGTTTCCGTTCAGAAGAGAATATGGTAACTGGAAATATTTTCTAGTCTTTCTGCATTTGAAGCTTCTTATTGTTTCTGATTTTCCATATATTCCACCTGCCTGTTGAAAAGGGGAAGGCATATTTACCAGTTATTAGGATCTCAACCTGAGATGCATGAGGATAATGTGCATATATGTGACCACGACCACATTTGGTCAACAACTCCTGCTGTTCCATTTGCCAGTTAGCTTGGGTGGGAGGCAATGTTGGAAAGGCAGTGAGCATAGCATTGTGCAGGGCATCTCCAGCTGCCCTAGTGCTTTCTTTGCCACTTGCAACACTGCTATTGAGCATCAGTACAACTGGGCCATATGGGATCAACCTCCTTGTCATCTAGGGGCACTGCTCTAAGCAAAGCTCACTAGTGTGGTGATCAAGGAGATGCAGATTGAGCTCTGGGTGGGAGCCTGAGACCAGATGTTGTGAGTTACCAACCCTTTGGTCAACAAAAGGCATGTAGACCAGTCCCTCCAGTAAGGAGAGCAGACACAGAGACACAAGAGAAGCTGAGGGCTCAGCTGGAAGATCCCAGACTATGGCATACTTAGACAGTGGGGGTATGAAAACCAAGGGGTTCCTTTGTCAGGGGTCCCTTCTCAGAGGCACCAGCTGGGGCTGTTTCTGTGTTACTGCACCATAAATAAGTGACTTTATGGAAGGAGATAGCGCAGCTTCTGCTGAGGGAAACCTGAGGTCAAACCAGTCAGAAAACCTGGTCTGTGTGAGAGACCCGTAGCTCGCTGGACCCATCAGCTGTGAAGGGCTTTGGCCCCAGCAGTGAAGGTCTCTGGTGGTGGCAATGTGACTGTCAGAGTGCCTTCTGAAAGGTCACAGTGAGAAGCTTCCTTACCAGTGGTCATGTACCATAAGTGCTATTATCCACATGGGCACCCTGACTTTGCGACTGCCTTTGCAATACAAACCAAGCAAAAAAATGAGATGTTGAAACAGACTGACCCAGACATCTTTGACAAAGACACAGGATACTACGCTCAAACTGGTGACTCTGATGATTAGCTCTGAAGCCAAGCTTTCTTGCTAACATCCCATGCTATACATTCTAGGCACTTAAAATTAACCTCTTGTAAGGTCAGACATCCAAGACTGGAATAGGTTTTTAGATGTTAATATCTGTTAGCACAAAAAAGAAAAGTGCTCAAACTGAGATGCAATTAGTTTTCATTGATATGGATGGGGGTTTTTTGTTTATGTTCTTGAGAGGTTAAACACAGAAACCTTCAGATGCAGTTTCTTTATGCTTAGCTCAAATGCAAATCCTGAAGACTCACCAAAAACTCCTGTGAAATGTGATTTTGTTAAATAAGCTTTAAGGTTCTGCTGCTGCATATAGTTTGTAATGTTTAGAGATATTTGCAAAAATGCATGCAGAGAAGATAAGAATTTGGAAATCCATTCAGGCATGTGATAGCATGAGAAAAAATAGAGTGTAATTGAAGATTTCATTTGTGCCAAATTTTATAAAGCATTCTTTTTTTGTGTTTGTGCTTTCTGGATGGCTAGCTGACTGTAATAAATTGAGTACATAGGTGCACACATAAGTGAGGGCCTGAATGTTGTGCTATATAGAGCTGATTAAGACCTTAGATCATGTCAGAATGTGGATTTTCCTAAGTTTCAGACTTGAAATTATGTTCCCTCCCTAGGTAAAGTACTTATCTGCCAGTAATTATTTTTTATCCATGCATGTATGAACAGGACCTGGAAAATTACTGTGTCTTACTACCATGGAAATTCCACCCTACAAGATAATCCTAATCAAGTTACATAAAGAATTGCTCATAAATATTATCAGGAGGGGAACTGAACCTGCATAGTAATATGGCTCTAAAGGAGTTTCAGCAATTGGATTCATGTCAGCTTAGTTACACTGTGAAAAGCGAGATGTTGCAGAACAGAAAATTAAAACCTTTGTGTTCCTAAATTCTGACATGAGTTAATGTCTTCTACTCTGTCCAATTTTTCAATCTCTATTTACGGTGTAAAATCCACTTCAGGGAAATAAAGATATTTCAAGATTTCTGAACCCTAATATTTTACACTGCTCTAACAGGAAAGTGTACAGAAGCATGAAATAGAAGCCACACTCTTTGATCCTCCGATTGTTCACATGTGGTATATACATATTACAGCTGTCCACCCTTGGGGAATTCCAACCAGGATTCACTGATAGAAAGTTCATAATTTTTAAATTTTAAACAATTCATTCTTTATCATCACCAGCTTTTAATTTACTCCATATTAATCATGTAATGTTTAGTTTAGATGAATGCTAAAATATTGTAGGATCACGGCTTTACTTAAGCACTTTGTAGCTGGTATATAGTCCCATATTTTGGCAACAGACAAGTTTGCACAATGTGCTTCAGTTTTTATCAAGGAGTTAATTTTATAAAAATGTCACTTAAATGTGTAAAAAGACTGAAAAGTATTTCATTTGTTTTCTGAAAGCTGTATAGTACCTTCCTGTTTTCAGGCTTTAAATAAATCTGAGGGTTTACTTGTTTTATAGTGGGGTTTGTTTTGCTTTTGTTTATTTGGGGTGGGTTTGGAGGTTTTTTTTGTTGTTGTTTTATTTGTTCTTTTGGTTGGTTTTTGGTTTTTAAATTACAGGGAGGGCCATGGATTCAACCTTATGGAGACAGTCTACTTTTGGTAAAGACATGGACAAAAGTTCCCAGAATGGTAGTATAAATTTGTATTGATGTACTAAATTATAAAAATCTTTCAGATATTTCTATTTCTGCGACATTAGGAGAGAGCCTTAAGATTGGACTATGGTAGAAGACTATAAAGTTCTACATGTATGTGCAGTGTGATGCTTCTGCCAATTGGTTTGACATGAAAGAGTTTGGAATTCTTTTGGAATAATGAGCTATGTTATTGTTACACACAGAATAATTATAGAATGTTCAGCATTCTTTCATGGGATTTTTTTTTTTTTAATTCCATGTTTTTCTGTAGATAAATTTCTGCCTCTCTGTTTCCAGTCTCGCTTGACTGTGGTGTTCAAGACAGGAGAAGGCAGATACTCTGTTGAGTTGTTGGTTACCAGAGACATCTCAGGCTGGATCATAGCGGTGCGTGCCCAGTTTCTCCAGTGAGGGTCATCCTCCACTGGTCCAGGTCATTCCTGCTGTAGTAGTTCCTCTAACATAAAAATTAAATCAGGGGTTATTTTTCCCTAAAATGAAATCTCTTTAAGATGTACACTGGATTTCCTCACCAAGTGCACCAAGATCCTCTGCAATCTCATGAATGTGTTTGCCAGAGAAAGGAGAAACCCAGCCTAGTCTGTGCCATATGTGGACTATGGTGACTCAGTGTACAGGAGCTTTGTTTGGCCAGGACCTGCTCTGTTGGCCTCTAGCGCTAACAAAGTGCCTTCCGCTAAACTTGCTGAAGATACAGTTAATTGAAGATTTCCAAAAAGGGGTAAAACTGTTATCTTGGACACAATTTTGCTGTGTTCCTTTGAACGCGCAGGCAGATCAAATTTGCAGTATTTTTCTCTGTTCAGAGTATTCCTTGTGACTCCTTGTCAATTGTTGCCATAATCTTGCAGAAAAACAATTCTATGAAGAAAAAGGGCTTTTTTCTTTGTAAGCAGTTGAAAGTTCTTTAGTAGAAGTAGTTTCCAAGGCTGAATGAAGTCAATGGAAATATGCACAGTCATGTGACCCAGAGCACGTATGTTTTACTCTTTGATGGCAGTCTTCTAAATCCCTCTGATAAGCTTCAACTTTAATTTACCATCTGTAAAACCAAACTTTAAAATATATGGGGTTTCTTTTCAATTTCGGCTCCTACCATTTGAGTATGTTAAATATTTTGTAATAGTTCTGAGGAAACATGTAAACAGAACTTTAACTAGAGTGCATTTCCCCAGAGAGGAAACTGAAAAATAAACTTTCATTAAAGTATTTTGTTCAGAAAAACGAGAAACTCAGCATCTTAAATTGTAGTATGCGCTCTAAAGATATGGGGGATTCTTTGCATACATCAAATACAAGTTGGATTCTTCAGTTTACTAATTTAAAAATCTTTAGAAGAATATCATCCAGGTGGAATGGAAAAGTTGTTCAAGGCACCTGGATGTATTTTCTTTAGTTTCATTACAAGTTTTGAAGCAGAAGAGAAGCAACGGTTGTGAATGTAGCAATTTCTGAGAATTTGTAATCTAAGTGTTTCATTAGGTATCAGTTTAATTTATGGTGGAGTACATAAAGAAAAACTTCTCCTAGAATTCTGCCAGCAAAGTGAATGTGCTATTACTAATTTTTGTCATAGTTCAACAGAACCCAGTAGGTGGCACAAGTACACAAGAAATTTGTACAATTCTTTTCTTATCGGAGTTCTTTTATGTTGGATTGATTGATTTCAAGGATTCTAATTAAAATGCCATTATTTAGCTTTTCACTTTCTTTACAATGCTATTAAACTCGTGTAATTTTCAGGTAACAGTTTGTATTTTGTATGATAGCAGGAAGTTATTGTTTTGGAACACATGAAAAACTAATGTCCGTAATCATAGCAAAAGCTCTAAAAGCTTCATCCATAAGTCACACGTAAAGCTGATTTGAGACTTGGGGAATGATGAAGAGGTTTTCACTTCTACTTTTACTGTCATTTCATCTTTTGTAGCAAAATGTCTATATGTTGATTACATATTTTTTCTCATTGTCTTCTTTACCAATTTCCCTGACAAAACTAATGTAGTTAGTTTTCTGTGAAAATATACCAGGAAGTACATAGGTAGGAATTTGGATTATAATTTTATTTTCCAAGTAACTGATCACAGATGAAAACATTAATTATGAGGAACAGACAAAAAGCTTTAGTGCCTTATCGTAAAAACACAGTCAAGGCATATTGTCTATTTACTGAATTAATAATTATCAGTTATTTGTGTAATTATCTTTTTTTTTTCTCAGATTAACAAAATAAGAAAAAAAACAATTATCCTTTTGCTATTATGCAATTTATAAAGTGTTATGAAGAACAGTGCATTTTTAGACCAGCATGTCTCTACAATGTAAGTGCACCATATTTATACTGCATTAATGCTGTCCAGGTCTACTCACTTCAGAAGCTTCTTTGTCTGAGAATATGTCATTAGATTCCATTCTTCATGCGCAGAGACATTTAGATATGGTAGCTGCATTTTATCATTTTACATGAGGAAAGAGAGCCGGTCTAGATCTAAGGAACCCCAGACATGACAAGAGAAAATAGACCTAAGAAGATCTCTGAAGAGCTATCCTTTAAATCCTTCTGTGAGAAGACTTTATCATATGGGTAAACTCCATGGACTCTTGCTGTAATTGGAAAACTTCAGAGATGAGGCTGTACGTGGAGTTTGTGCTGTCCCCCTGAGCAGCAAAAGCACAAGCACTATTCAGTTTACTCACAGCAGCAGGCTTGTAAAAACTTGTTGCTAAAACAAAACCCAATCTCAAGTATCATGTTGCTTGGCTTGTAAAATTGTGAAGACCTCTATCATATTGTTTTTAATTTACTCTCTTGGCCTGTAACTGTGATGGCTTGTGTAACATTGTGTCAGTAGTGCTTCCTTTCAGAAAACCAGTTCAAGATACCACCTGGTGATGGTGACTGCAGCTGCTGCATTTTTTCTTTATTTTCTTTTCTTTGCTGGCATCTGAATATCAAATGAGGGGTTCCTTGGAGAGCATACCTGAGACCTTATCTGTATTTTAACTTACGTTACTAGATGAGAGCTTCTTCATTAATAGTAAGTGTCTAAATATGATAAGTTTTACAAATTATTACAATCGTGTATTTTTTGGCTTTGTTGTTTGGTTCTTCTTTTGAGGAGGAGAGGACTTCTTTGTTTTTGCAAGCAATATAACTATTATAATAAAAAGAAACTACCTCCAGGTGATCTAAGAATCACATTAAAAGATTCTAAACTTCAGCTTTGATTTCTTGGTAATTTTGCTGTTAAATAAGAGAACAGTGACACAGTGGACTACAATAGGTTTTCTATATAATTTGTATTTGCCTTAACCTCCAAAAAAACTCCTCATTCATTAAAATAAGAAAATAGAATCAGGTGATCCTTGCATTAGCAGTTATAAACCTCAGCTTTACAAAAGTGAAACCATATGATAGCATCTAGTAACTTGAATTTCTTCCATTATGCCTGTTAGAATGATGGAATTAGTTCAAAACTCATTTACCAAAATAATGCCAAAAATAAAGTATCTCTATATCCAGAAATGTATTGAGGTAGGGTTTGGTTTTGTTTGAAGTTTGTTGTATTGTTGGTTTCAGATACTGTATATTTGCAATAGAAAAAAAAATTGAATCTGAGAAGTAAAGTGACATAAATCAATGGTTTGGTTTAATTCTAGCATACTAATTGAGTTACTTAATGTATCTTGTGTATGAAAAGACTTGTGAGTATGGAAAGAGTTCTTACCATTATTGAGTATAATCGAAAAATACCTTTAAAATGATGAAATTTTAATTGAAGTATTTTATACATTCAAAGATTAAAACCCTAGCTAGAGAAAATTTGTGTAAACTAACCTTTTTAAGTTGATAATTTTGTAAAAAATGTGTGTAAAATTGCTAGGTTATTATTTAAATATATTTCAAAGTGATTTTCCATGCATGTCTTGAAATGACTCCCAAAATTGCTTGGTGTTTGCCAATAGAATGTGAAGGAAAAATGTGATGCGAATTGTTGTCCATTCTGATCAGTCCTTCAGGAAATAGGTAGTTGCTTGGGTTTTTTACAGGCTCCAGGAAAGTGTTTTTACCAGTCACTAACAAATTTTTCAGATAAATCTTTTCCTGACATGAGAATTAATTACTGCAAAATTGCATCTTATGAGAAAACAATAGCATTAAGTATTAAATTGACTTTTTTGCCATCATACAACATAATGTCCCACCTGGCACTGCAGCTGCACAAAGCTTTGGCAGTTTTCTAAAAACTTATTTGCAGCCCCAACCCTTTGGGTTTTTTTTGTTTTGTTTTGGTGGGTTTGTTTGTTTGTTTGTTTGTTTTTTTTTGTTTTNTAGATTTCCAAGATGAAGCACTGGCTATCATTTTCTTATTGAATGTGATATTAGTAAATATGCCAATAAAAACTCATTGCATAGTCTGTCAATGCCACTTCTAAAAGTTCTTTCAGTATAAAAGATTGAAGGGATTGATTAAAAATATATATATATATATCTAAATATATAAAATTTTCCAGGAAACTTCTAGAGGTTTTTTGGGTTTTAGAGGAGGTTTTTGTTCCATCAAGTGATGACAAAATAAAGATAGGTTTGTTTGATCAAAGCTGATTTCATATGACATGTATCATAGTGAAACACTGACTTTCCATCCCTTCCCATCGCTCATAACAGAAAATTAGGGTATACTAATAACACACTAAGAAAAAANTGACTTTTTTGCCATCATACAACATAATGTCCCACCTGGCACTGCAGCTGCACAAAGCTTTGGCAGTTTTCTAAAAACTTATTTGCAGCCCCAACCCTTTGGGTTTTTTTTGTTTTGTTTTGGTGGGTTTGTTTGTTTGTTTGTTTGTTTTTGTTTTTTTTTTAATACTAGTGTCGTTGTTTGACACACAAATACCCACACACACTCACCTTGGTGGGAAGGCATGAACTGTTTATTAAAAAAATCTGACTCCACTTCATATAGTATTTTTACAAAGGTCAGGGATTGGGGGAGAAGGTTGACACCTCTCCCCATCCCACTGGTCAAGACAACTGTCCATCAGCTGTCCATATCTCTAAGACAAAGAATGTAAAGTCCCTTGATTTAAGGAAAACATTGCTTCTGTTTACAACACCCGTGCGTGAAAAACAACCTAAACTATGAAAACTGTGAAACACAAGAGAAGGCTGAAAAATCAGGGTGACATACTAGAATTAGAAACATTTCATATCTTCAGTTTCAACCCTCCTGTTTATGTGTTTCTAGAACTCATTGCTTTCCTGGATAGTTTCTGTCAAAAAGAATCAATGTAGTCTAAGGGAACTGGGACCTTTAGGGGGTCTTTTTCTTGTCATCTTACAGATAGGGGTCAAATACAATTTGGATAATAAATTGCAAATATTAATTTTTACAGATGCATCATTTGACCTTAATCTAATATGTACCTTAACTGTATGTTGTATGTAAACAGATAATTTTGAAGTTGAAATATTTAGTAATATGTAGGACAATCTCATTTACAAGCTCCATTTGTATCTGCGGAAATGCCTATCAAATAGAATATATATTTTAATAAGTAGTTTTGGTTTAAACTTAGTTTTCTTTTTAGCTTTCCAAAGAAATTATGAGTAAAATGAGTGAGTTCTGCAAGTGATTTTAATTTCAGTATGCTAAATAGGGTGTCTGTCACTTTACAGACAAACTAACTCAGGTCAGTATTACTCTGGAATTGTTGAGTGCGGGTCTTGTTCCTTTCCTTTTTCTGGTGACCAACACTAGGAGTTTCCCCAGGAACTGTCTAATAACTGAGAACCCTCCTGTGGTGCCTGAATGCTGATGTGAGGAATATGGTGGAAGCATCATCCTCTTCCACCAGTCATGACTCTCACTGGCTGCTCTGTTACATCAATTTCATTCAGCACATGGCAAAAGCTTCAACCAGTATCAGGTTTTTCCTAGTGTCCTTGTTGTGAACTAAAAACAGGAGAAATTGATTAAGAGAATCAGAGTTAGATGGAATAGATTAATTGTAACCAAAAGAAAACCTTAGCTAATATGAAATAGATTTCCAAGATGAAGCACTGGCTATCATTTTCTTATTGAATGTGATATTAGTAAATATGCCAATAAAAACTCATTGCATAGTCTGTCAATGCCACTTCTAAAAGTTCTTTCAGTATAAAAGATTGAAGGGATTGATTAAAAATATATATATATATATCTAAATATATAAAATTTTCCAGGAAACTTCTAGAGGTTTTTTGGGTTTTAGAGGAGGTTTTTGTTCCATCAAGTGATGACAAAATAAAGATAGGTTTGTTTGATCAAAGCTGATTTCATATGACATGTATCATAGTGAAACACTGACTTTCCATCCCTTCCCATCGCTCATAACAGAAAATTAGGGTATACTTATAACACACTAAGAAAAAATTACCATGATTAGGTTGAAATTCAGCCCACTAATTTTGCTCTTTCTGCCTGCGACGTGGATGATGTATGTAAATTTGGCTACTTGGGAACAAAATCTGGTCATCCTGGCAGAGTAATAGACAGGATAGACCCTGAATCCTGAGAAGGTCTGTAGTGAAATGCACATAAATAAAATGAGCAAGTGTTACTTTTGCTATTAACAGGTAAAGGAGAAGGGGATGTGTGTGTATGTTCTGTAGTTAGATTACTGCAAAGATTTCATAATCATACATACAAAACAAGATTAAAAGACTGTGGTTTAACTGAAGCAAATAGAACTTGTGTTTGCCCTATTATAAAAGTTGCTAGTAAAGAAGTCCAAGCTAATAGCTTTGAAATAACCTGAATGTATGAAAAACCACCTGGCAGGTCAAGTGCAGGAAGATTCTCAGTCACCAAGGATGGATCCCTACAGATCATGTATTTTGTAACGTAAGTTGTGTAGGGTTCACACGTGTGCAATTACATATCCCTTTGATGTGAAAATTAGAGTTACGTCTAGCTCCTAACTAGGCATGAGAGTCAAGAATTTAAATGGTGTTCCCAGATAATCAGTAATTGTTTACTCACTGTTGACCAAAATGCATCCATTCTTGGCTCATGTGTTCTCCATCATTAGTGAATTATGGAGTTGCCAAGTATCAGTGTCAAAGGTGCTTTGCTTTTGCTTCCAATATGTCTGAGAGGTTTGATTTGACAAAGCAGAATATATCTTGGCACAAAGAGACAGGAATCAAAAATAGGGTTATTTTCCAGTTTTTTGTCTTGAATCAGACCCCTACTCTTGAAGATAAAAACATTAGAGGACCTTCACATCCTCCCCCTATCATGGGCGCTATGAGCGTTGCTAATGGGTACAACACTCAGAGCTGAGAAGAAACTTGGATCAGCAGCTGTATATTTAATAGAACTGCAAAGACATGCCTAATGTTTCATTAAGCACTTTAGTTTGACTTCTAACCTCAGACAGTGCTATTACTGGCACTCCAGTGAACTAAAGAAACAGAGAGAAGAGCACGGTTTGCGTTGTTTGTTTGTTCTGCTGTTCCAGCTGGATTAAGCTAAATTATTCTCACCTCAGTGACTTGCTGCAGACATAAAGGGTTGTGGTTCTTATTCTGTTGAGAAACAAGAACATTGCCTCTTCTCCAAAAATCTCTTGTTTGTTCTTTTGGTTTTGCTTTTTTTTTTCCTTCCCCTTTTTTCCCCCTTACGCACAGTGTGTTTCTCCTATGTTTGGTAGTTCAGTGAATCATAAACTTTTCATGCTCTGCAGTGGGTATATTCATATGTAAAATTACTACTATGCTTGTCATGAAATTGTAATAGGACATAGCACTTATCACAGCTGTGAACTTTTTCCCAACCATCTGAATCTCCAGGTGTGCCCTTGAATAGACAATAACAAGGTGATATGCTACTATTATAACTTTACTGTATTTTATAATGTCACTGTCTGGGAAAATAGTTTCATAAGAAAGAGTTAATATAGATTCCTGTTTCTAACCTTTTTACAACTTTCACATTTTTTACGTGTTAGGAATTTCATGTGAAAACATATAAAGCATAAGTGCAAAAAAGATACATAAAGCTTCATTAACTTTATGGATAAAAATGTTAAATTTCAATAAAGTAATAAGATCTTCTGTAGTTCAGATTAATAAAAATATTCTCTAAAACTGAAAACAAAGATTTTATATTGTTGAGCATAGTTTCTGGCTGCTTAGTGATTTTTTTCAGTGTAAATCATAATAATCTGTAATTAGAACACTTGAATTCCACTGTCTTTGCAAGAAAGGAAAGAATTACAAATATAACTTTTCTGCCTCATAGAAAATTCACGTATGTCTGGGGTTTCTTAGTTTCACACCCTCTCTGCCCCTTCCTCCTGGTCCCCCAAACTTGGAATTCCATTATCTGTGGTTTATATTTATCAAAATAGTCAATAAGGGTGAAATTCTTCTTACACAGATCATCAGCAGAAAGCCCTTTATTGCCACTGCATTTTTCATGTAGTTGGAGAAGGAGCATAGATGAAGGGAGTCTGGAGTTATATTAGGACTACCTGTTCTTTCCCTGCTACATCTGTGTAGTTGTGGCTGTTGGCATCACAGTTAAATGGACTTCTGCTGCCACTTTTTTAGATCCTCCAGAGGGCAATGACTTCCAAATGCTGTTATCTTGCTGGAATAATTTCACAGGACTTTATATTCACAGGTGTTTTTTCAGCAACATTATATTTTATGAACTCCAGAACAGTAGAAAGTAATTTGAAAGAACTAAGTTGATTTTGAAGTGTTCTTTGTTAGTTGATTTCTATTAGTCTGCTTAGGCATTGGATGATTTCAGAGGGTTTTTTTAATACTGAGAATTAATACTTCAGGTAATGCAGTGAACCTGATTTTAACTATTCAGATTGCATGTTTTTTCTCACCATTTCACATTTACATAGTTCCTTTAATTAAAAAAAATAAGGAAATTATTAATAAAATATCTTTTCATTTATAGTATAGACATCTTGGTGCCTTACACACTTTCTAGTGATATACTGTTTTCTGATGGGAGAAGAGAAGAATCTGTTTTCTCTGATATTTTCTTAAAAGTGGACATAATCATCTGTAATCTGCAGGAATTAAGTATGGAAACATTGTTTGTTAGTAAAGTAATGTCCTGCCTATAGTTGCTATTCCTGCCTTTGAGGTTAAGAGAGTTTGCATTTTTGAGACCAGATCTAGGTGTTGAGTCTGCAGAGTTTTGGTCTTTGGTACCTTACTTACAACCACCAGCTTTTGGATGAATCTAGGCTTAACTACAGTCTCTTCAAAACCAGATCTCATCATACCTGCCCGGGGCATTGTATGTAAAAAGTGCGCCTTGCATAGATACATTGGGCTTAGCATTTATCTATACACCACAGCATTTTTTGTTTTCCCTTAAGTTTCTACAATACTCACCTGTAAAGCAGGTAATTCCTGAATCACCTAAAAGCAGAATCTCATAGAATGCAATGTGAATCACTGATATTCAGTGAAGTAGATTTTGCCTGGGAATGTGGGATTTTAATCTATGACAGTTAGTGATGCATTTTTTCATGTAAACAATGAAATTTCAGGACTATAGGGGAGCCAATTTAGTTGTCAAAATGTAACATCTTTTGAGATTTTGCCCTTTCTTTTATTTATAGTTTCCTACTTTTAGCAGAATATTTTAAAACTTGAAAATTACAGTTGTTATATATTTGGTTCTGAGAGTGTTTGCCCTTTTCTCTAGAAATAACTTCAGAAATAAATTTACCAAAATATTTTACTCTTTGAAATTCTACTTGCCAAAAGCAACCATATAAGCTGGAATATCTGCTGTGGAAAGCTTTATAAAAAATAAATGAAGCCTAGCACCCCCAGGAACAGTCATGACCAGTGGAGCTGTGCATGTAATGGGGGAATAAAACACTATTAACACTGTCATTATGTTTAATAGAAGTGCTTAGATCAGTTCTTACCACAGAGATAAAAGCAAAAGAAATAAACTAGTTGTAAGACATAACTGATAACCAAATATTTTGAACAGTGGTTTCATTGTATTTTTTTTTTCAATTTTAAAATTGAAGAGCATAATTGAAAAGTGTAATTCAAAGCTGTTGTGCAGATAACTTAATTTTCAGCACTGGAGTCTAACCCAAGACCTGAAAATGGACAGACAACATAAATTTTTGAACATTCAGAAAGGTTCAAGTGCACTGCTGGTAAAAACCCTAAGTTCTGATAATATCAAAGAAAGACAGCAGCTTCTGAGAAATAAAAATAAAAGGCAGCACACTGCAAAAAACTACTGTGTTTCACAGTGATTTTCAGAAGAAAGCAAACAATTTTGGTTTCCTCAAGCTATAAAGTGATAGCAAAAATGATCTCAAATCCTGAGAGGTTTGCAAAACACAAGATGAAGTTGCCCTTGTACAGCTGGGCTTAACTTCTCTTCAGAGAGCTTGTTTCTGTACATGAGTGGACACTGTATCATGGTTCCAGACGCCTTGCTGAAACTGAAGCAGACTGTTTACTTATTCATTTAAACTTCTGTGGAATAGATCTGAGGAGGGTACAAAATTTCATTGTTATCTCATTTTCAGAATGTTATTTGCTACTGTTAACTTAAAAATAAATTTTGGGGTGGATAGTATTTAAATGTGCTAGATAATGAGCACCTTATGAATTCAACTTGAATCTGTTGTTTTAGACTATTAAGACTATAAAAAACATGGTTATGTCCCATATCAAATAAGAACATATGGCTTCAGTACATTATATTTCTTCTAATGTTATTTAATTTTTACATTGCCCATGTGCTTAATAGAAGATAGATTAGGTTTGTTAGACTGATAGCAGAGGCAATGTTTTTTCCTTAATTTAGACTTTTAATATTTTTATGAAATAAATCAATTAGAGGTACTGGAAAAAGAAAAAAAAAACACAATGAAGAACATACAAAATTTAAAAGAAAACATAATAAAAATCTGTTATGTAGTAGAAAGAAATTGTATTTGTACATTTATGGGTTTGTGTAAGTAGGTTCTTACAGAGGGAATGGAGTGAAACTAAGGGAATACCCATTTGTTTTTCCACTTAGACAAATTATCTTTCTACAGCCATTAACCAAGTAGACATATGGTATGATTTCACAGAAGAATTTATGTATAGCAAGTTATTCATCAATTCCCTGTTGTTCCTGAAACATGCATGCAGCACAAGTGTTGTGTGAGCTATACCAAAAGAAAAAGATGTAAAAATATTTTGAAAGTGCATGACGATTTATTCTAAGAAGTAAACCATATATTTAGAAGTAATCTTAAAATTCTTCTCTTTTTTTTTTTTTAGTAGAACTTTAAAAAGAACATTTCATTTCTCATGAGGCATGTGTATGATATAAAAGGACATGAGAAAGACCAGAAACTACCGAGGAAATCACTACACTTTTGATCTGGAGATAGCAAAAACTGGCTAGTGCCATAAATAGTTGAGCATGATCTCAGATAATCCTGCCATGCTTCTCCTTCTACTAAATTATATCTTTGTAGGGGAAGGAGATTAGGGCAGATAGACTGGAGTCCAGAAGGTGGTTTTCAGAGGGCTAGGTATATATTCTTTCTGTGTATTTCCAGAATTCTGTGAAAATTTTGACTACCTAATGATAAGACCAAATACTTTTAGATGCTGTATTGAACTCTTGGTATTTGAAACCACATGAATTCCTGTCTAAAAATTCAGACAAAATACAGATATTTAAAAGACCATAAAAGAAATTTAGTGCAGTGACAGAATTCTTTGTCTTCATTCCTAGATAAATCGTGAACAGTCAATATTTAACTTTTTAGTAATATTTATAGTAGGAATTTCATTATAGTTTTCTTGCCTTGTTTCTGTGAAAAAGGAGCTGTAGGATGGAAGTAAATGTCAGAGCCAAAGGCTTATTTGATTAAACTATGGCAACAGCATTAATCTTCAAAAGGAAATCAAGATAATAGAGGGGTCTGGATGGACCAGGAGATTGATAATTGGTTATAAAGCTTTTGACCCTTGAGCCGGTAGTTCAGACTCCAGCTAAGCCAGTAGTGACTGAAAATCATTACTCTCTTATAGCAGTGCAATTGCTGTGTGAAATGGGTGATTGGTTTCATTCCAATTTCTAGCAAACTGGTACTCACGTTGCAAAAATAGCTACTCGCATTGTCAGGGGCTTAAGGAAGAAAAGGATGAGAAAATTCTTTACATGCTTATCTTAGGAGGTATTTTGGACAGTGAGGGATAGGAGAAGCTGCACTCCATTGGCACATTGAAAGCACCAACACCTACCATCAGGCTCTTGTTAAGGTATTAAAGCCACCTGTTTGGTCCACATGACATTTCTCATTGACCTCAGCAGAACAGAAAATTTTGTATGTGATGCAACTCTCTACACCTTTATAAAGATGTTTCTTATTCTCATGGATCGTTTTCACCATTTTTACTAGGAAAGAATCTGTGTTTTGTTTTGTTCTGTTTTGTTTTTCTCACTTGTAATTCACAGAAAAAACTGTCATTCAAGTAGTTTATATGAATCTGTTTGACCTTGGAGTTGTGCTTGACCAAGAATCAATGGATGACTCAAACCTGAATTGAGTTGCTAAAAGATTTGTAGCTGCTTGTCTGTGTTGGATTGTGTTCTTCCTCCTTAATTGGATGACCTGATGTTAATAATTAATGTCACCTGAAATCAGCATAATTTCATTCTGTAAGAAATCATTTAGGTTGCTGGCAATCTCAAAAACCACATAGTCATATTAAAATGTTGTAGCATTACAAAATTGGTAGTGCTGTGTTAATGGCTGGATTTGATGATCTTAAAGGTCCTTTTTAACCCAAACAATTGTACAATTTGTCCTCCTCTTACTCTTCTGAGTAAAAATTACATTTATCATCTCCTTCACTATCCATTCTTTTTCATTCTTTTTAACTGTGGTGAATGTGGCAATATTGCTCACTCAGGCACACTTCTGACTTCCTTTAGGTTTGCCAGTTTCTTCAGTCTGTTTTCTGAATCCTCAGCAACAGAACATCTCCTCTTTAGAAGGAGTTCTATTGCTTCAGCACGCATGTATTCCCATGTATTTTATAGAATTTTTGCTTAATTTAATTATGTGTCTATTCTTACCTATTTCTCTATCACCTTTCCTTTCAAATGCCTTTGAATTTATAGTTTGACTGTCTACTGTGTATTGTCACTGTAACGTATTAAGTTCCTTTTCTTTCAAATACAGCCACCCTGCCTCTCCTGGAACTCCTCCCAAGTCCCCAGAATTTAAAGTGTAATTAATCCCTGTCTCATTTTTCTGTACCTAGTCCAAATAGTAGACTTGACTAGTAGATATTTTTGTGTAGCGTTTAGTTCTATGGTAAAAAAACCAAACCAAAACAAAACAAAAAAAACACAGGAGAGAATAAAAATAACATTGGACCATTTAAAACTCAACACTCATGTTGTTGTTGTAAAAATTATGTTAAAAGACGCTGACTCAGAGGTTACTACATTTTTCTATCCATGAGGAGAAAGCTGGTTTAGAAACCCACTGGACTTGTGTAGGGGGTTTTGGAATCCTTTCAGATATGTCTTTGTAAAATACCAAGTGCTAAAATGGTGAAGAAAAATTATAATTTTATAGCAAATGCTGTTGTTTGTTTTAGTGTAACGAGTGGGTCTCACAGACTGCCAGCAATGTCAGGAAACAACTTCCATCTACTGCAGGCAGAAGAAACATGGAGAACTCGGGTGGATGCAAAGACTTACCCTGAAGTGCTGAAATTCATGAAAGCTTTTTTTCTGAATTCTGTCTCAGGAATCTCAGAATTCAGCAAAAGAGTTAATGCTGCTTGTTTTAATATCGACTTGTCAATAAGTAAACATGAAAGCATTATTAGCTGTACATTGTTGCATAATTGTGTTGGAAGTGTATTTATCAAATTAGCCCAGAAGGAAATGTTGTTTTTCACAAAATTGACTATTATGGTTTTGAAGAGTGTGTTTGACTGCCAAATTTCTGTAAACACACTAGTGTGGTAAAACGGAAAAGCTAAGAATATTGAAAAATACAAGGAGAAGTGAGGCCTTTCAGTCTATGATTAAGTTCTTTCTGAATGACCTTGTGTGGGGGGATTTTTTTTGCCCAAAGACATTTTTTCCTGGAGAGTAAGTATCGATATAAAGGGAATGTGAAAAAGACCCTAAAACAGAGGCCCAGATGCCAGCTTCACAAAGGATGAATCATCACTTTCATTGGAGGTTGTGATCCACCTCTCCCTAGTGGGGGCAAGGGAGCACAGACAGAAAGCACTATGAAATTCAGTCCACCCACAAAACCAAGAGTAAGGAACCATAATTTCATGCAGCACAGTTTTGATGATGTCCAGTTAAATCGTATACTGTGAAAAATATCTGTAAGTGAAAGTGAATGATATGTCACCAAATATGTACATTCTTTTTCACTTGATACTTTCTACAGTTTCACAGATGATAACAATCCTGACAGCTTTAACTTTGTTTTGTAAATGTGTTCAAAATGTTCTCAGTGGATATATTCCAGGGTACCCAATGGCACCACAGTTCCCAGTCAGTCTCCTCTGGTTAGATGATTAATGCACACTGTATATTACGGTTTTCATGCTGTACTTTTCCTTCAGCTAAGTAAACTAGATTATTTGCAGAAAAGATTTTTCAAATTTAATCAATGCAACTGAGAAAAAAAATCAATAAGGTTTACAGAACCACTCCAGCCTTTATTTGCAGTAAGAGTCATTGGGATCTCTTTTTCATTGCCAATGTTTTTGGTAAGAGGTGCCAAGCAATAAATAACTAGGGTTGTATTCTGTATTTTAAGAATGTTTTTAAGGAAACAGGAACTTGCAGTGCTAACACCAAAAAGCTGGACTCTTTTTCTTTTTTTTTTTTCCTTGGCTTTTATGAGGTTTTGTATTTATTTCTACATCATCCAACTCTAGAGTCCTGCAATGTGTGTAGTTCTGGATGCATGTTTCAGCTGTTGTTTTGAACTGATATCAAGTGTTATTGATCCATTAAGTTAATATTTTTGCTATCAAATCCAATAACGTGAAGAACTAACACTGAGAAAGAGCAACTGGTTTTGTTTACAAATTCTGTTTTCTCTTAAGGGTTTCCACAACAAAAGAAGCTTGTATAGTGTTGAGATTCTTCTTTTGGACTGCTTCTTTTGGTTTGTAAGTTTGGTTTTTGGCAGGAATTTTTAGTGTAAGGACCACAAGTAAATTCTTCGAAAGAAAGAAACGTAGTTGGTTTGGTAAGCTTGAAATAAATCATGTGATTCAAATCCTGCTTGCCTTAGCAAGAAACTCAAAAAGAATTCTCCTTTTAAGAGGGTAGATTTGCTTCTGGTGCTGCCTTCCTCACAAATATGGTGAATTTAAAGGGTGAAATAGATCATTGCATCCATGTGGACTGAGTATTTGAATAGTATCAGCTATTGCATTAGAGTCAATTACTCCTACAGTAAATTCATTGTCAGTGAATGGAATGTCTTGGCCATAACAAACTGTGCTTGAATGATATTAATAACTTCAAAATTTAATTCAACTAATTATTGAATGAATACTACTTCCACTGAACTTAAAGAAAATTCTACGATTCTCTCCCCTTCCCCCCACACCCCCAAAAGAAGGGACTAAAAGTGGTTCTGTATTATTTCAGTGGTGGGGAGTGGAAGTACTGTAAAGAAGTTATTTATTTATAAATATGCAGTTTATGTTGTAGTGTACTATTAGGTTTTCTTTTAATGTTTTCTTGAAGAATGGAGACTTGGGTTGTTAATGTCTTATGAATGGCTTATTCTTCTCTGCAGGCATAGTTCACCTGCAACTCCCAAGTTTGTACATTTCTAAAAGCCTCAGTTTAATATGATCTGATAGTTTGGCTCAGAGTGGGTGTTATGCCTCTCTTTAGTAGCCTCTTATCTTGGATAAGGACAGTGCCTGGGGTATGAAAGAGGACAATGAGAGAGTCACCAGCTCAGCTGTTTGTCTTCCTTTGAGTTTTCTCTTGTTTTTTATAGTTTTGTATCTGGATGCCATCTATCTCTTAATATATCTCCAATCTTAGGTTTGGAATTCCATATATATTATTTCTCTTCTTTTTCTCTTCCCCTCTATTAGTTTTACTTTCTGTCCATCTGCAATAAAATATTCCATTATGCAAACAACTAGACAACAAATAAAAGCAGCAAAGAACCCTCCAAGTTTTCATCCTATTGAAGTAATAGAAAAGATTTTCCAGTATTATTTGATTGCTTATCCCCATAATTTAAACATCAGATTGAGATTCAAATAACAGTATGTCTCAGAGCTGTAAAATGAACCAGATCAGGACAGGCTAGTTACAGAAGTTGCTTCTGTGAGTTACAGAATTGTATTTACGAGAAAAATTACAATCCTGCCATATATGATACTGATTTATACCATTATAGTAGTGACAAAATTGGCTGTAAAACCATTGTGAAAAGAACAAATCATTGTATGAGATGTCCCTAGCTTGTATTGTGGCTACTCCATCCTTTTCAAAAAATTCTTTGTATGTTTATTTTCGTGCTGTGATGAATGATAGCTGACACAAAGGAAACCGAGCCAAGGCAATGCATACAAATCAGAGCTGTAATATGATGTTCTGCAGTAATGCCTACTGGCAGTAAATCCCCCAAGTTTTAGAGAGCAATAAGGAATGTAAGCGGTTTCTCAGTGGAGTCCATCAGCTTCAGGGGGTGTCTGTGTCCTGCTCTTCATCTTGCTATATTCAGTCAAGAGGCGCAGAAAAAGTGCTATGTGGTGATTTGTTAATATTTTTTTAATGCTAATTTGATTTTCTAACAACACATCATTGTACTTTGGCTGTTACTTTTCCCATTTTCACGAGAAACAATTGTTGACAATGACAATTTAACTTTTGTATGTTTGTTACAGACTATAGTGACCCAGTCAGTTGAGGATTGTGGTGACTAAGGCCAGCCAAGGGCTGAAGTTCCTTTGTATAAGGTTTTGGAAGATGTGGCATCATATTCACAGGTAGTCTTTTAAAAAGATGTCTCTGTCATCTCAAGGAAATGTGTAATAATTGTGATGAACTTACTGTGTCAAACCTGGTGGATTCAGTTCTCACTTTTTAGTTGGTGGACTTTTTTTTTTTTCTTATTTGATTGTTTGTTGTTATTTATACTCTAAACAGAATTTAGTTTTAGGCCCACCTAACTGAACTCAAGAAATTGAGGATTCTATCCTTGCTGCATGTCTCAACAAAATTACTTGATGCAATCTAGAGATATTTCACTACTACAGACCAATTCACTATTTACTACGCCCTGTACTGTATGTTAGGTTCTTCAGACTATTTCAATTTAGATGTAGATTGGAGAAAATAAAAGTACCTTTACAGTCTATTCTGTACCTCTTAAATGACAGAAACTAATTTTCTCTCTGAGCTTTATTTTTATGATCCATTTTTCCTTGTATTTGCATGGAGTTATTTTTGTCAAATGGTATTTCTCTGCTTTTAAAGGCATAACTTGCCAGAACCCCTTTCACACAGCTAAACCCCAATATACTAGACTTCCTCGTGTTTATTAATGCACTCTTGTTTGCTTCAGTTGTTCCATATGAAGTGTACTGTAAAATGGTTTTACTATATCCTGGACAACAAATTGATGCCAAGGGTGACCAAAAAAAATTCAACCAGATATGAAGGTATAAATTTTATAACTTTAGTTATAACATATTTTGAGGTAAAAGCCTAAATTAATTTAAAGCACAGTCTCCAAAAGATGTCAAAGGTTGGTGAATTTTATTGGTTATATTTTATTTTTAGTTATTTGGTCTATGAAGCATGGTTAAAAGTGTCTGGATCCTAATTTTTTTGTTAAAGTCTCTCTTTGCTGTCTTTGGGACAAAGAGCACAAGGCAATTTCCAGTTATGCATCTTCTCTTACAAAACTCTGGGCTTCTGACAAGTCAAAAGAAGTTAGGAAATTGAGATTGTATCTCAGTGACTCTGACAAATAAATGAAAAGAACTTATCTGATGTCAATGCGATCAGCGCTTGCTATCTTGACTAGGCTTGCTGGAATTGTGCCAGAAGAGCTTAGGATGGGACTATAATTTCTGCTTAGTAAAATGGTTTGAATGATATATTTCTATGCACTTTGCCTTTAAAATATTATTTTTTTGACACTTGGGTTGTAATTTAAATTGCTTTTTGTTTCAGGATACTCAAGTAGACAGTATGAGAACATAATGAGAAGGATGATAGAAAGCAAGCAATGTGGAATTATTTTATTAAATTTTATTTGAAATTTAATGACATCAGCACGGAGTAAACTGTCTTCTAAGAATGCCTGTGTGTGGACAAAGGTGAAGTTTGGCATGCTCGGTATATGATTTGTTGTTGATAATGAGTTTATATCATGAAATAAAATTTTAAACTACTTGATTATAAAGTTAGGCACATAATTAAAAATCTGGCTCAGTTTTTCAAAGGGCTTCGATAACTATGTGTTTGATAAGCATATATTGATACGTGCATGTAAGTTGAGATGTGGAAATCAGCATATTAATGAATATGTAATACAGAGGTATTAGAATAACAAAAAGCTATGTATTCACCTCATTCAGAAGGGTTCTAAGTGTTCAAATGTCATAATTTGAATTAAAATATATTTGAATTCAAATATAATAATATATTTCTGGAGGAGGAAAATAATCTCCAGATGTGTGAATTGTGAACTTGGAAGAGCTTAATGGATAAAACAAACATTACATAGCTGTCTGGTCTGTGCCTCACAGCTCATTCCCTACCCTACTTTTTACTGTGGGTTTCTACAGGGGAACATGTTGGTTGAAAGTGAGCAGAGCAGGCAGTAATCAAGGTCATCGTAGTATCACCCAGTCTGGAAAAACAAGAGTGATAAACAAGGGGAAAGAAAGCCTTTTGCTGTTATCAAAGAAATACTACAGGAAGGATCAGGAGGCAGCTTGGTTGCGGGACAACAATCCATAATTTACTTCGCAGATGTCTCTGTAATTTAAGCAGCAGGCAGAACAACCGCACGGTTGTAGATGCTCTGGGGAAGGGATACCCAGAGCCTTGTAAATCATGGTAAGGATTAAAAGCTATGAACATTCATCTTCTTAACCTCATAAAGAGGTATTGCAAAGCCAAGGATTATAACTTACTGTGCATGTAATCTTTGTTCGAGGATAGAAGGTGTCAAAGTTTTAAAATGGTTCTCTCAATTAGCAGTAACACCTCCCTTTTGAAAGGGAAAAAGAAAAGTTGCAAAACAGATCTTAAAAGAATTTCTGCTATTAAAGGAATACCTAAAATTTCCCACAAATGAAGGAAAAAAAAAATTGATTCCTGCTGAGCCCATTGTTTCTAAGCCTTGATCTGTTTTTAAAAGTTATAATTTATAAACATGTTTTAAAATCTTGCTAAATAGGCTCAAGACAAAAATAATACTTACCTTTCCCATTTAAATTGATGAACTCCTGAACAACCTTTTTCCTTTGAACTGAATTGCCTTTTGCCTTTGCTTGAATTCAGTTACTTTTTCAAGTATAAATATTCAACTCAAATACTCATGGTGATTTAGGAACAACCTCACAATGAAAAAACAGAGCATGTATTCAGTCTGCTAAATAAGCACTGTAAAGCCTGAATTTATCTGCTTGGTTAGTAAATGTTGTCAGCATACCTGGAATTAAGTTTTATTCACCGATGTATTGAAAATATTCTACTTCCATACTCAGAATGCCAGTGTAGAGGGACTGAAAATATTTGCAAGAGAAATGAATGTAGGTGATGTCATAAGGAGCCCCTTTCATAGCCCTGCAAACCACGAAAATCAGGGAAGCAAGACCTTTTGGGTTTCGGTTAGTTTTATTTGTTTATTTATTTATTTATTAATTCTGATATATGACTCAAGATTCTATACATTTCTGTCAGGGAAAGAAATACAGGAACATAATGTTCAGCAGAGTCCTGTACTGCATGAGTGACAATGGTAGTGATCAGTTTTCAACATGTATTATGAAGAAAACAAAGTTTAAAACTTCTAAAGCTGTAATCCATTGCATAATTAGCACAATAAACCAAGAAACCAAGGTAGACGGAGAGAGACCAAGATGGAGAGACCTTTTGCATGGACATGTACTGACAGGACAAGGGGGAATGGCATCAAACTGAAAGAGGTTTAGATTAGTTCTTAGGAAAAAAATATCTTTACTGTAAGGGTGATGAGGCACTGGAACAAGTTGCTGAGGGTTGTGGGTGCCTTTACCCTAGAAGTGTTGAAAGCAAGGTTGGATGGGGCCCTGAGCAACCTGGTCTAGTGAAAGGTGTCCATAGTCACAGTAGGGGGATTGGAAAGGCATGGTTTTAAGGTCCCTTCAAACCTAGGGTATTCTATGATTCTGTAATCTGAAGGTGAAAGACAGAGTTGGACCACAATGTTATGTCTTGAAAATAAAAAAAAAAATAAAAAAAAGGAAGACGTGTGTGTAGATTGTGTGTGTAGATTGAGTCTTCCTGATAATTCAAACCTTTGATTGTCAAGAGACAGGCAAACATGGCATTTAGGATGTTTATATTCAGTCATTATGTAGAGAGAATTTTCCAGAGAGCACTTCCGGAGTATTGTCAGAAGATCACAATCAGGAGAATATTGGTTTGTCAGCTGTTCCAGGCCAGACCATGTGATAGCTGCTTAAACAACGCTGTAAAGTTTTACAGGCCCCCAGCAAGACTTTTTTTTCATCTCTTCAAGATAGCTGTTTCCTCTGATTAGCTCATAAAGATTGTACTGGAAATATCTTCCTGATCTTCTGTGGTGATTTTTCTTCTAATTCAACTATTTTCCTTTCTCTGCTTTTTTTTTCCTACTTTGATGATGTGAAAGTTCATTTAGTATCTAGTATTCCACTGGGATGTTTGATTACGCTAGAAATCTAGCCAATAAAACAGACGATGCAGGAAGAGAGAGTTTGCTTATACAACTACCATGCTAGTCAGGAATGATGCTGTTGTTATGAAACTAATTTTGAATACTATTTGTAGATAGACTATTTACTTTCTCTGATTTCATGTAAACTTGAAAATGAGTTCTTTATGATCAAAATTCTTTTGCAATATATAAATATGTGCTACATGCACAGTTTCTTATTCTCATAAAACATGTCATTCTGGATTCATGAATCCTGGAATGGATCACAGGTTAAGAGTCCGTGATTCATGAGAACCATTAAAGTAAAACCATGAAGGAAACAGCAGGCTATTTAGTGAACTGGAAGAAACTGCTTTTTATTTCAGAAGTTTAATTTGCCCTAATGTAAATGTCTTTGTATTCTTAATAAAGCCTTCTATAATTTGTACTACACATGACAGACATAGAACATGCTGTTTCGAGAAAGCAGGATGATCAGGTTACAAATGTATAGCTGAGACATGTTTTTATAGTTTTATGTTCAAACACATGCACCTTTCAACACCAGTTATTAATTTGGAATTCTTTAGATTTCAGGGCCAACTTGAGATAATTTTAAAAAACATTAATTTTCTGAGCATGCATCAGAAACAAGGTGGTTGAAAACAGGTTTCAAAAAATACCTGATGACATTGTGAATTCAAAAAATTAAGTCTTAATCCAAGGTAATCAAGTTCTTTAGAAAATTGTTGTTTCTTTTCTCATGGTTGAAAGGAAAAAGCTAAATTAAACTGGAAATCTGCAATATTCTTATTCACCTGAAACAATTAAAAGTGGCAAGTTGTTGTTGCAATGCCACAGAAATAACTGCTAAGGAAATTGCTTATGAAATTCTACAAGGAAAATGGAATGTTTTGGGGATGATAAGTTTCCTTAGATATTAAAAAAAACCCCAAAAAACCCTAATATAAGTGTCATAGACAAATTGCTTGTAAGTAATTATTGTGTCTCTATTTTTGCCTATCCACTTGGTGATGTCATGCTGCCACCCATATCTCAAAAAGATTGTTTGATAGGCTTTTGTTGCAACATAAACCAGTTGAATTTCTTTGACAGTGACCAGGTCAAAACATAGGAAATCCATACTCCCTAGTGATGTAAAACAAAACAAACAAACAAAAAATTCCTTAGTTCCTGTCTTATATCGACCATTCACCTGACCAAGCCAAAAATCTTTATTTGTTAAGACCTCTGCTGTAAAAGTTATAGATGGAATCAGTCACTGTAACATAGTTCTAATCTTAAGGCATAACACTTCTAGTTTGCTGATAGGTGGCCTCACTTATAATATTTTGATTTTAGAAATGAGAGCTAAAAAAATTTGAATGGTAGAAATTCACATATTTTGAATAAATTATGTCAAAGCTCTCTAATTTTGTAGGCTTATGGAGAGAGGAGAAAACAAGTGCCTTAAATCCTGACTAAGAATTTTGGTACTGTTTCACTTAGTGTTTTAATCTGTGTTTGATTTAGATGTATCAACAAAGAGAAAGCACAAAGTTTGTAGAACTTTCTTTATCATGAAAAGACAGATATATTACCTTCAGAGTGGAAGTGTTTCATTATAAGGATTTTGTTATGGACCTAGACTTGGCTTTATTCAATATTATCATTAACCTGATGAATGATGAAATAGAAACCTGTATTTCTTATCCATTTTGTAGGTAAATTTGCCATCTAAAAAGCCAATGAGAATTAAGAATGTGTAGAGGCTAGATTCTGCATTCAAAATAACCCTGAGAAACGGAGGAGTAAACCACTAAAAGATGTGGTGAAACTTAGACAAATGGAACATCCTTGCATAAGAATCACTAGAGACAAAATACAGACTGAGAACAATTGATTAGGTGAGTACTCAGGGGAAGGAAGGAAGGAAGGAAGGAATGAACGAAAGGAAAATTATAAATCTGTTTNGAAGGAAGGAAGGAAGGAAGGAAGGAAGGAAGGAAGGAAGGAAGGAAGGAAGGATTGCAAATTGGAGATGATGCTGTAAAATTATTTCAAATTGAAGCATGAAAAATTTGGGACATGATCTGGTGACTGGAGAAAAGCAGGTTTTGCACACGTCTTCCAAACAAGGCCTAAAAGACAGTACAGGATAGACATCTCATGTTGGTTTCTGACAGAATCATGTAGTTCTCCTAAAGCTCCTAAAGCTCAAATCTGGGCCTCTGAAGGAGAAGGCAATGATTGGGAGCAGTCAGGTTGTCGTTCATGCCTGGACAACGTGATTGCTTTCTGCTTTGTGAGCATGGAGAAAGGAATGGGTAATATTTGCCTTGACTTTAAGAAGTCTTACATTCTTAGTGTTGAACATTGCACTCTGGATGGTAGAAAACTAGATGGATAAAAAGCTGGTTGGATGGCTGAGACAAAATCATATATCATGTGCTGCTTGAAGACCTGTGATAAATTAAATATGTGAGAGGTCTAAGCTTGGCCAGCTGAGGTGGCATCTAGGCTGTATTCATAGGGAAACAGATAGGAGATTGAGGGAGAAGGATTATCCCTTTACTGTTCAGAGCTTGTGACACCTCATCTAGCTACTACTTACAGTTTTGGGCTCCTCATTACAAGAAAGACATCTACTAACTGAATTGAGATTAACAGAAAATCCCCAACCTAGTCAGGAGCTGGAGCATTTTTTCTTTGAGGAGAGAATGGAGGATCAGGGCTTGTTCAGCCTGAAGAAGAGACTACTTTGGGAGTACGTGTCAGCAGCTTCCCTATGCCAACAAGCGGGTTAGCAAAAAGATGGAACTGGGCTCTTGATGGGCATGCATCAGAGAGAATGAAAGGCTACAGGAGTAAACTGAAACAAGTGAGGTTCAGACTGAATGTATGGAAAGACCTTATAAGTCTTAGGACAGTCAAAGTGTGGAACAGGTTTTTCAGAGAGACTGTTTAGTCACTCTGGTCTTGGACATATTCAGGGCCAGACTGAATAAAGCCCTGAGCATAGTAGTCTGACCTCGCAGCTTACTCCTTCTCTGTGTTGAAAATTGGACAAAAGGTGTCCTGATGTCTCTTCAGCTTGAATAATTCTGTGATTCTATATATAGTTTAGGAGACAATTTTTCATCTCTATTCAGTTCCAGTAATGCTTTTGTAGTGTTTTTGACATTGTACTTTGAGATATCTGATTGGTTAAGAAAAAACCCACTCGTTGCATGAGAGAGCCTTTGAACAAATATATCTTCAAAGTAAAGAGAAGATGGAAAAAAAAGTTGATATCTTAAACTGCCATAAGTTCCTGAAGGAGGGGAGAAGAATTTGTTTTTTCCCCAGGACAAATAGGGCAAGAATTAAGGGCATTTTAATTTTATAGCAAGAGAGAATTTAATGACATAGAATTAAAAATCTTATTATGGAAAATATCATTGAAACAGACTGTGTAGGAGAATCATGAGTTCTTCATTATTAGAGATATTTATGAACATAAGCACCTGTCAGAAACACATTTTCTACTGAGAGTAGAAAATGGAATATATTTTTATTGTGCATTGAAAGGCTATGCTAAAGTGATTTTAAGCTTTCCTGACCTCAAGCCTCTATTGTTTTCAGTATAACTGAGAGATATTTTTTAAAAAAAAAACACTTCCAGACACTGAGTGTGTCAAGATTTCTTCAAAGACTGACTTAGCTGTCGGTTTCACTACTTTTCTTTGTAAGATTTATGTCAAATCATGTTAAAATATAACAGTACGTTTTTACACACATCTATGTGAAAAACACACAATCTTAGAGTTTGGACTGCTGCAATTCAAGCATTCACAGCATGTATCCTTAAATGCTTCTAATAAAATACTTATATGATGCCCTTTTTTTTTTTTTTCCTGTAGCTCATTAAAAGAATGAAAAACAAGCCATTAAGCCATTATCATCTTACAAAGTTTAGTTCTTTGAAACAGAAATGACAGCTGGCCCAGGAATAAGTGATCCTGTTTATTTCAGATGTTTTAGAATCATAATTGTTCATTTTCCACTATGCAGGCAGGATAAGATAGCCTTTTCTGGAGTATGGGTTTCTCATGCTTCTTTTTCAGGTCTCTTTAGCTGTTCTTTACTGGAATGCAGACAAGCTAGAGATGAGAATTAGAGTAGACTGCTAGTATGCCTATATGGAGATGAGGCTGAAGGCTCTAATTCATGGAAGATTAAAGGCTTTAAGTGAAATGAATTGTAAATAGAATAATCTCTTTCCTATATTGTCAAGGTTGATAACTACTCTAAAGGTCAAACCTCAGTTTTAGTCTAAGAGAAGTGTCTCTGAAACAGACCTATTGTCTTATGCAAGGACTGACTCATAGACCAAGCAATTTTAGAGCTGGATAAACAAAGGAAATAAATGAAATTTTATTAAAATATGCCCTCTACACTATGTTTTTTTACGTGCTATTTTGCTCCACAGTCCTGTTGCTCTTTTTTT
>WBMY01000380.1:2456-27834 GCA_013397315.1 Donacobius atricapilla | reverse complement strand
GTTTTTTTTTTTTTTTTTTTTTTTTTTTTTTTTTTTTTTGCTTTCAGTCATACCTCAGACCCCATTAGGAACTAACTAGAAGCAAAAAAACCCCTCTTTTTAGTTGTAGACTATGTGAGTTACAGTGGTATTTCATACAACCGGTCAGGTGACAGAGGAACAACAGGAAAAAAAAGGTAAAATAGAGTTTTAGTTTAGTTTGTTTCAATATTCCATTGGATGACTTTGTGGAGTATAATGGATGTGAACCTGAAACACATCTGAGATATCTCAGATGGTTTCTCTGTGAAAATGCAGGTTTGTACTAAGTAAACAGGCAAATATTTCCATGTTAATGGAGAGCTCCGGTTTCTTACCTTCATAAATCATGATACTGCCTGTGGGGTGACTCCATGAGTTTAATGTCTGATGACACTAGAAGAGAAATCTGCTCTGATTGACTTGATTATTCTTCAGAGTGTCAAGAGTTGTGTTTAAAGCGGTGACTCTCATGAGCCTGAGCTTTTGCACTTACCGTTGGTAGTATTACATGAATAGAATCATTTGGGAGAGCTCCACTTTCAATTCTAACTGCCTGATCTAATTGCCACGAAGGACACCCTAATTAGATCAAACTAAAGATTTTCCATTTTTTACTGAAGTCGTGGTATTCTCATCTGACATGCTGGATATTGAGTTTGTGCTACAAATCACAATTTGTGTATTTTTATCACTCACTTAGTTTAAGTTGCATTTTACATTGATTCATTTATATTGATAAAGATAGTAGTGGCTCCTGAAATTTTACTACATTATATTTTATTATATGAAATACTATAATAGTATAGTACACAATTTGTGAACTCTTCAACTAAGGCTGGTGTAGTAGCAAGTATGTTACAGAAAACTGAACAGATCAACGAGCCAGTAAGAATGTTTGGATTGATTCTGGTTGTTATCTCACTTACCTGTCAAGACCTTTGACATTTGCAGTTCATTTTGTGTCCTATAACTTACGCTATCAAGATCAGATGGATGTATTGACTTTATGACCTAGGCAAGAGGAGTAAAATGAAATATTATTATCTGAAGCTCACTTAGCATCACCTGACAGATGATGATTTGTATAAGGTCTTCTACACTGGACCAATAGGTACTTAATTTTAGGTAGAGGTTTCCTCATATTGTTTGCATTTTTCCAGTAGGGTGGGTGTATGGTTTCTTTCTGAAAGCTGGCATACCTGCCTCATGCTGAGCAAAGTGTGTCCTCATCGCTGCTGCAGATATTTGAGAGAAGTGGAGAATAATGCCTCAGTATGGTTTTGGGGTGTTGCTAATGAGAGGTATTCTCAGATACTTCTCCTTGGCTCTACCTCTTATTTCAAATGGAAGGCTCAAGGACATGCATAGAAAAGCGGTTTTTGGTTACTTTATAAAATTAAAAGAAAGAAAAGGAATAGTGGAATTGTGTAATACCTTAGGTAGAAATACCTTGAACAAGAGTTCATGTCTTGAATCTGGGAGAAGAGTGAAATGGAAAAGTTCAGAAGTTATATAAAATTTCAGAATAACAGATCAGACTGGGAAATCTTGAGTGAATAAAAACTGTCACAGTAGAAAATTCATCTTTCTGGACTCAGGGGCACTCACCAAGTAATGTAATGATTGATCTTGAAATAAAGGAAAGACGATGAAATCAAAAAGTAGGATATAGAAGAGCCTATATTGATGTTCAATTTTCCAAACACTTCCTTACCTGGAAACAAGGAATGGATTAGAGAGGCACACAGAACAAGTTACAAGATATAAAGTACCTTTTTGCCCCAGTCATTTTCTATTAGGAACAAAAGATTTGTTCTTTGACTAAGAAAGAATTGGGCTAGAAATGGTAAATATTTAACTATCCAAAAGTGCTAATAGTCTGAGGCGGTTCTATGCAAAACATTAAATAAGTAATAGAGTAAATGCCAGCTTTGTCTCCTGGATCCCATCAGCTGGATTGACAAGAACATTTTTTTTTTTTTTTATAAACGTGGAAGCTTGAGAAAAAGTTGGGCATACTTACATGATCAGCTGTTGGTATGAATAAATGTAGCAGGGCTCTGTGGATGAAAAACGATATGACAGACATGAAAGTGAGGCAAGAAAGTAGCCTGCAAAAGGAATGCTTTATTGTAAATGTTAGCAAGAGAGGACTCCTTTTACAGTATTACATGTCTGTTAACTAATGTGTATTTCTTCTGTCATTATGCCCCCTCCCCCCGCCATGTACAGACCAGCTACAGTGTGTCACTTACAGGTGATTTTTTCATAAATGTTGATGTATTTCAATGCACTTTTCCATAAATTCATTAAATTTTATAAAATTTTTGTACGGCGATCATTTCTGTTTATGGAAAGAAAGTATTTTTGTTACCATGGTGGCAATGGAGATAATAAATTTGCATAAGTTTCAAGAAATTGAGATGGCTAAGATTTGAGGATAAGTGTCACATTCTTTCATAATACTAGACATCTGAAGCATTTCTCTGAATTTCTTGCAATCCCTTAAGAAATGATCTACATAAAACCTTTTTCTGAATTTTCCAGCTTTTAAAGACAGTCTCTGTTTTTTTTGAACAGTTATTTTAAGAAAATTAATAATGAAGATAACTTTGTTCCTTGAACAAAAGCTCACAGGACTACTGTGTGAAATCTCTTTCCCATCTCATCTTTTTTTGCTATGATGTATTTTAGACAAGTGGGTGGATGGGGGTGTCAGAGTAGGGCCAATATTTTAATATAGACAAATCTGTATTCAAGACTGAAAAACTGAAATATTGTCTCTAATTCAGAGATATATTTTAGCATTTGGTTATAAAAAGAGTTGAAATGTCTTCTTGCGTGAGTTTAAAGATCACATATAGGGGCCATACATGGGATTTTTTCTTACCCTTGAAGTGTTCTTTGATGACAGAAAGTTAAGTCATGATCTTTGTCATTAATTGTAGATATTATTATATTTTTATGATGCACTTTCACAAATTTTTATTAGCAGCAAGCCAGTTTTCTATAGTTGCAGATTTTAATAAATTTTAAAGTGTTTCCTATAGGTGTGGTAGAAGTTTTTGTATGATCTGTTACATTTACATGACTTTTTATACTTGTCCATGATGAGTTGAAAAGCCACTACTACACCAAATATAAGCTTTGTTGCCATTACTGCTAAATAATGTAAAATAATCTCTAGTCAACCTATAAAGTGTAGAATTATTTTTTCCTTTCAGTGGCATTTTGACCATCACAGTTATTTTTCTGACCTATGTAAGGAGAGGAGCTAATGTACAGAAATTGCATAAGTAATTCCTAAGTCAGGTCATTACAATTTTTTCTTAGTATGGGATGACAGTAGGTTCAGAATCTGAAGTCAGTATTTAGCATCTGCTAAAATGATACTGTAAATAATTAACTCACAAGTAGATTTAAATGTCATGAGTCTGACTATAGAAAATGCTCTTTCTGAAAAAGAGTAGGTTTAGATTAGATCTCCTATAAGGAATCTTGGAAGTCAGGATTTCCTTGGTATTTTAGTAAGAATTACGTATGTAAATAAATGTGGTATCATGTTGTTTTAATTTACAGCTGAAAAAATCCCTTTTGTTTGATATAGTAAAACTGACTTCTGTCAGTGATTTCTAGATTTTTGGTTTTATTTTTCCAGTTCTGACCACATTTTTTAGATTACAAGTACGATTCACTGTTTTATTCAAATGAGACATCCCTTTAAATTTCTGCATAATCTTTTTTTTTTTTCTCAAGGCACCTTATCCTATAATAAGTTTAAAGGGAAAACTTTCCTTTTTTTTCTCTTCCATTACATGACTCTGAAAATTCCTTCTACAATTCCCTTAGTTAAAAAACACCAAACAGCATCGCACAGAAAAAGCAAGAGGTAAAATCCTGCTTTACCTAGTGCTCACAGAGCCTGAATGAAAATTTCAAGAATGGTCTGGTAATACTTTCATGCATGAATTTCTGGACTCTACCAAAAGAAATTGAGTTGGTATATGTTTCAAAGCCATTATCTGCATGTAATACTCACAGAACCTTTTCACTAAAATGTACTATTGCCTTTGTACAAGCAGCCTTTTCTCTCAGTGTAACTGAGTTTTCTGATGATACTGTGTATTTATGGATTGCACTTAAAAAAGAGACATCCAGGGTGCACAGGAAGTATTAAATTTTAAATATAATTTCACATTTAGTGTTTATTGTAGTACAGGCTTGGATTAATCTGTTTGCCTGTGTTGTTTCGTGTGTGGTTTTTTTTTTTTTTTAATGGCTACATTTGTCCAGATAAGCTACACCAAATATAAGTTTAAATAGCAATTATACATATTGTTGAGTAGTAATTTACTTTTTTTTGTATTTATGTGACCAAATAATTATGAGACTTTCTTAAAGAATTTTGGGCTCCTCCCCATAGCTATGTGTGGAGCTGTATTGTATTGAAAGAAGAGGGAAATAAATTAAAAACCTGTATTTCTCAAGCCATTATTTGACAGTCAGTTCATTCAGAAATCAATTCAGTAAAAGCCTTTTAGGGAGAAGGGAATTCATTATAGTTTTGTCATAAAGTGATAGAGTGTAGAGAGAGATTTTAGGGAGGGAAAGGAACTATGAATCCCCATCCTCTATGTTGATACTGGAAGAAATGTTTTTCACTATCATTTAATTTTATTCTGAAGTTCAGTGTGGATCATGACCTGGTTATGTGCTTTGGATTGTGATGAAAGAGATCCCACTTAAATTATTAAACGTTAAATGTTTAAAGACATATCAAATTATAAGTGAACATATGCTGGGGAGGGGAAAAGCTAGGGGAATAAAAGGGGAAATATAAAAGTTTGTCTCTTCTGAAATCTGTATGTTGTGTTGTATTGTATAACAATGATTAGAAATTGAAAAAATCCTTGATATTTAGCAAAATGTGGAAGATATGGAGTGGCTGTTAAAATGGGAAGGACTGCTGTGTGTTTATTGATACCTTTTGGGATAAGAGATCTTTGTTGGTCAATATCTGGTTTCAAAGAAAATACTTCTGCAGCTCACTAATGTAGCCTTCAAAGGGTTGTGAAACTCTAAGTAACTCTAAGAAGTAAAACTATATGCAAATAATTGGTAATGATAATAACAGAATGGTAATTGAATTCTTATTTGGTTCAGTTTTTGTGTATAAGTATTTTCAGAAAAGATATTTTAAAAGTAGGCAACTAGGACTACTTGGTACCTACAATTACACAGACAAACTGAAGTTTTTTTTGACTTCCGGAGATTTTTTGATAGTTCTTTTGAATTCTTAAAAAACTACTGGGTAGGTGTAAATTCCATTCCATACTCAAGTTCAGTTATTTTACCAAATATTTTATATTGCTTACCACGTGGTGCTTAGACTAGGATATAGAAAACAGATCTCCATTGCTGCAAGAGCATTGCTAGGTATTTCTACATTGCTCTGTTAATAGCTTGTCCCAGTTCTGGCTTAGATCAGTAGAAGAGGTCACAGCCAAGACATTGTGTTACTCGATACTCCCCTGTGTCTTTGCCAGGGCAGGGAACAGCTTCCAGGAAAGAGGGTCATGCTTTTCCTGGGGAACAAGCGTGACTGCTGCAGTAGTAGGGTAATGCTGGTCCTGATTGGAGACAGTGGCTTGGGTGGAGTGGCTGTGGCCAGATCAGGCTTCTGCACTCTCCTTTTTGTACGATTTTGTTACTCATGTTGATGCTGTTACTGTTTATTTTCTTATCTCATTGCTGTTTCCAGTGAATTATTCTTACCTCAACACATGATCTTTACCTATCTTGCCTTCAACTCTCCTCTCTCCACCCATGGAGAAAGAGGGCAGAAGAGGGAAAGAGTATGAGCAGTGTGTGGTTTTGGGGCCTTGGGGAGTGGGAGCGTGAAATTGAGGGCTACCATTCCTAAACTATGACATGTTTAAAGAAAATGCTTTTACTTTGTAGAATATAAAATTCAACAACACTTGGAAGCTGCTCTTATAGTATATTCTATTGACTGAATATAAGGCATTCTGCTCGGGTGAAACTGCCCAGACAAAAAAGAAAAGTTAAATCCATCTTTCACTTTTTTTTTTTTTTTTTTAAACGATCATTAACATTTTATGTAGAGAGGAAAGCATTATTGTTCTTTTTTGTCAGTCCAAATGAAAGCTGGAATCATTGCTAAGCTTGTGTGGACCTAACTTTCTAAATGTGAGCACAATTCATCATCTTAAGAAGTCTTCAGATGAAGATAGACACTAAGTCATCCAGAGAATTTGAGGCTATTCCATATGAGCACAGAGACACTCAGGCAACATCCTTTCTGATTGGAGCTATCTATGGGCTTAAGCTTGCATTTGAGTTTGAGACTGCTTAATATGAGAGTTCTTTCCAAACAGTTTTATTTCTTAACTTTTTTTTTTTTTCAACTTCGTGCTAATTCTGTGTTTCCAAAAGGGAGATGGTAGCATTATTCAGATTGCTGCAGTGCGTCTATGCATCGTGCTGATGTTTTAAAGGGAAATCAAAACTTTCATATGTGGCTGTCAGAAGCACCTTTATTTACTTTGGCAGTCACTTCACATGGGGTTTAGTTTAGCATCTGCCACTGACACATCCTGTATTTTATTTTTTTTTTCCTGTTCAATTCCAAGATCATTTGGCTTGCTGCAATGATTCTCAGTTGCTTATTTGCTGGCTAGTACACTATAGTCAGTCAAACATAATTTTAAACTGCTCTTGGAGCCCACTTTCTTTCTTGCTTTAGGGACATGTATATTTGCATGACACCTTTTTGTTTTGTCTATTGTAGCTGGTTTTTATTGCTGCCTCAAAGGAAGAAGTACATATGAGATGTATTAGATCAAGAAGTAAAGAAAGCAAAGGAGAACAGAAGTAAGGGAGTTTCAGGAGCAAAAGGGGAATTGAAGAAGAAGATGGAATAAGAAGTGAAGGCATTAGAATTATTTGGGACACACGTGCACACAAGAGTTCAGAAGAAAGGAAGACACATTCAACTCTTGCCAAAGCATTTTGACTTCTGTGTTTGGAAAAATTAACTCAACCTTCGGCATAAAATCACACCTTAATAAATACTGTAAAGGGGTACAAAAATCAACTTATTGCAATATGTAACTCAAAGAGAGACTCTTAATTATTACTGAAGATTTTTTTTCCCTGTGGATTGATATCATGAAGTTGCTATCCCATGTAGAAGGCTCAAACTAGTACAGATGAAGTAAAAATACATTTTCCATTTCTTTTTTATTTGTAGATACTTGAATGACATGGCCTTGATTCTGTGGGTGGGAACAGGGATAGGTGTGAGTGTTCATTATGTGACTTCAGTAGCAAGGAAGTTTCTTTAGGTTTGCTACATTAGAGCTCTCTTTTAGTATAGCAAATATGTGAGGTCTTGTTTCCTGGTGTTTTTTTTTGTTTGTTTGTTTGTGAGGTCATTATTTTTGTTTGCTTGTTTGAGTTTTTCCAAGAAGACCAGAGAGTGAGAGTTAAAATGGTAGATTAAGTGGTCCTTATGTGGTGAGTTGACATTTTCAATTTTCTGTTGTAACATTAAAGAAAACACATTGAAAGCAGATAATTTCAATGCATGTGTTTCAATATTTTTTCTGCTTCTTTTGAAGCTATTTTCTTCCCAAACCACTGTCTTCCTTTAGAAAACATAAAACTTATAGTATTATTATGATTTTCTGCAAAACCAGTTGTGAAGGCACAGGACCTATATTGAGACGTCAGAGCAGGAAACAAAAGTATTAAAATAACAATTCATGAACATTTACAATGGATTTATGGACTAGACTATGAATAGGGTTTGATTCCATTTTCTTTTGGTCCATAAATGAGCATTAAAGAAACAATTTTTTTGCTTATATTTCTAGCAATTTCACCATGTGGAAGCACACAGTCCTACTGTATTTCTAATACATATTTACAGTTTGCTAACTGTCATGGTATATAATCTCTTGAGCTCTTCTTGTTAGAAACATTTACTCCTCATTTTGTTATTACTATCTCTGGTTTACATCTATCACCAAAAAATTATTTAGAAAGCAAGAGAGGGTTTTTTATGGTTTTGAAAGGATACATTTTAGCATGAATAAGTAAATACATTTGTTGTTCTCTATTTGTAGAATTTCATAGAAATCATGTGTTTTCTATCTCGTCATATTGACAGGAAACAGAATTAGGTGCAGCTTCAAAAAGAATCTTCTTGGGTAGAGCTAGAAACCAAACACCTGCACGAAAATTCTTCCAAACAAAAAACATCATAAAAAACCCCCAGCCTTAGTGCAAAAGCATAATTTCCATTCCTCGGGCATTTTGTTAGTATAAGAACAGACACTAAGCAGGAGTGTAGGATTTCAAAGTTACTGTAATAGCAGGAAAAATCCATTGGCCGTCTTTATCAGAGCAATTATTATTGGGATGTCTGTAATCAAATATTTTTCATATTCAAAATAATCTATTCAGATGTGCATTCTTCTTTCTGTGACTTTTATGTAGTTACTTTATTTGAATTTCGATAGTACACTACAAAATATATTTATATTTGAGTTCTTTGAGCTTTGTTCAAGGGAGCATTGTACTATTGCAGAGAGTTTTAAATGTATAATCTCCAGAAAAGCCTGGGGAAAGTGGGAAAAAAACACTCACAATCACATTCTCTTCTTAAAAACCTAAAAAAAATGTAATGCACAAATAAAGTTTGATAATGATCAAACATGGAATACAAAAGGATGGAAGTTTTGTAACTTGTGCCATAAACCACCAGTGCCATAAACCAGAGTTGAATTAATACAGTTCAGAGTTTTAACACACAATTGAAGGTCCTTTCTAGAAACTGTCAGTTCTTCAATCTGAAGTAAGTTGAATTGTGGAAGATAATTTCCATTCCCTACTGCAGAATTCTGATACATCCAGAGAAGGTCTTTCAAACTGTGTTTATCCATTAAGAAAACATTTTGAAGGAAAATAATATCTCCTACACCTCCTCTGGAAACCAAAACAAAGGCGCATCCATACTATGCACTTCTTGTTACAGGCCGGTAAGGAAAAAGCAGGGGTTTCTCCCCTAGGGCATTTTTATTTTCTCTGTAGATCCAAGAAATACTGTGCATAAAGTGAGCACTGATTGCAACCTCTTCATAAACAGCAAGAAGGAATCAAAATTATTTCATATTGGATTTCATGCTAGTATCTATACTAGAGGCCATATATGGCTAATAATATGGGAAAGCCAAAGCCCACCTGGAGTTGAGTTTTTTAGGGGATGCAGGAGGAAACAGCCAATTTCACAAGTACAAAAACAGCACAAGGAACAGTAAGGTAAAGGTATTTGTCCACCTTGTCATTGAATAATTATATTGACAGGAAACAATTAAGTGCAGTTCCACAAAGAATTTTTTTGGGTAGTACTACAAACCAAAAAGCTGAATAGAAAGTCTCCCAAACTAACATCGAAAGTGGGCCTGCTGCTGAATGCATCTAATAAACTGCTGACAAAAAATGTGTTAAAGACAAAGATGCTTAATGCCTTTTCCTGCTCAGTCTTTACTGGTAAATTGATCTTTAGGAACTAGAAGAAACTAGGCATATATAAGTCTATGGAGCTTGATAGCACTCAAAAGTGCTGAGGCAGCTGGTTGATGCCACTGTGGGGCCACCTGGTTATCTTTGAAAGGTCCTGGCATCCAGGAGAGATCCCTGAACACTATTAAGAGGACGAATGTCACTCATATCCAAGAAAGCAACAAATAAAGATCTGGGAACTAAAACCAGAGTCTCACCTTAGTGCCTGGGAGGGCAATGAAGCAACTAATCTTGGAAACCATTTCTGAATGCGAATGAGAAGCAGGTGCTCAGGAACAGTCAGTGTTGACTTATGGAGAAACCATGCTTAGCCACCCTGATAGTCTTCTACAATGAGGTGACTGGCTTAGTAGACAAAGAGAGAGCAGCAGATGTTTTTTAAATGGACTTTAGTAAATTCCTTGACATTGTTTCCCATAACATCCTTAGATAAAACTAAACATGGTTTAGATAATTAGACAGTGAGGCCAATTGAAAATTGACTGAATGGCTGGTCTTAGAGGATGATGATCAGTGACAAAAAGTCCAGTTAGAGGCAAGTCACTAGTGAAGTAACCTAGGGGTCAAGGGTAGAGCCAATACTGTTTAACATCTTCATTAATGAGCTGGATGATTAGGCACAATGTGTGTTCAGCTAGTTTCCAGACAATAAAAAACTGTGAGAAGCAGTTGATATATCAGTTGGGTGTGATTCACCAAGTTCAACCCAAGTTCAGTGCTGGGCAGGGAAGAATCTCATGAAATTCAAGAGTGGGAAATTCAAAGTTCTGCATTTGGGGAGGAGTAACCCCAGGCACTGGTACCAACGAAGGCTGTCCAGCTTTAAAGCAGCTCTACAGAGAAGAACCTTGAGGTCATGAGAAACACCAAGATGACCACGAGCCAGCCAGCATGGCTCTATGGCAAAGGTCACCAACATCTTTTCAGACTGCATGTAGAAAAATGTTACCAGTGGGTAAAGGAAGGTGGTCCTTTTTCTTCTGCTTGGCACTTATCATACCAACTCTGGGAGTGCTGGGTTCAGTTCTGGTTCCCCCAGTCCTAGAAAGATATGGATTTTACTAGAATAAGTCTATTGAACAGCCATAAAGGTATAAAAGCAGCTAGAGCATCTGCAATAGAAGGAGAAGCTGAGAGAGCCGGGACTGTTCAGCATGACGCAAAGAAGGCTCAAGAGGATCTTATCAGTTTGGAAAAGTACATGATAGAGAGGGAGAGAGAGAGAGCTCATGTCAGTGGTACCCAGTGACAGGACAAGCAATGGATGTAAATGTAAAAATATGAAAATATATCTGAACACAAATTAATGGTTCCGTAAAAACAACCATTCAGACCTAGGAACGGAACAGAAAATCCTTCCCATGTAGGTGTTTCATCATACCATTATTGCTTTAATTTAATCCAAAACAGTTGTCTTCTATTCACAGTGAATAAGAACTCACTGAGCAGTGCAAGATTAAATCTTACACTGATACAGTGTAAGATTAAAAGTCATTGACATGAAAAAGAACCACAATCTATGTTTCATCATTTATTACTGTAATAAATGGATGGTTTATGACAACAATAAAAGATGGAGCCATTGCTCCATCTACACATAGACAAAAGAGGAAAAGCTGAAATATGAGTAACCCTATTTATGCTTTATAGTTTTCTTGCCACAGAAACCTGGTCAATGATTCAGTCAGTCCTGTACATAGCAAATCAACCAAAGGTTTATCACTCTCTAGTCTTGTTAGGGTAAAGAACCTGTTGTCAGGAGCAGTCTAAAATGACGGATAGCAAGGGCAGTTTTTGTGCATCAAGCTGAATGATAAATAGCACGTTGGTGTAGCACATGGATATCATTAAATTAGTTGTAACGCTGTTCTGCCTTGTTCATCATTACTGCATAGAAAGCTAAAAACCTCAGTGGTGATTACATAATATGGGATATATATTTTTCCTTGACTACTTTCATAGAGTGTACATACACGCCATAGTCATGAAAGACATTAGGCTCTTTTTTTATAGCAGATAACAATGCAGAATTCCTTTACAGCTTTGCTCTTGCCACAGCCTTCAATGACAAATTTAACTTGAAGCTTTATTGAAGCAAAAATAAGCCCAAAAAATGTTTTCACTTCTAATATTCAGTGTGTAGGATTTAGAAGACTTCCAAAGGATCTGAGAATCTAATGTAATCTTCAGTAAATTATAAGCTAAGAATAAAAAAAATGAAAAAATTGCAAAGTGAGAGCTTGAGAATATATCTGAATTAATTACATGAACAACTGAATGAATTGACTAAATTTAAAGACACAATTATATGTCAAATTATGCTGAAAATTAAATTGCTCACTGAAATAGAAGCAGCTCCCTGGAGGCTGTGTATGTTGTGCAATAGTATCCTGAAAAGCACCAATGTAAAATGGCTTTGTCTTACTCAATAGATGTATGGAAATGGAAAACCAATTTGATTATTTTGCTGACTGAATGTCCAGTAATTTTTGTGGCTTGTCTTCTAGTACTGAAGTGTCAACACACAGCTTCAGGAAAATTGGATGGATCATTAGCAGGATTCTTGACAAAATTCAGATTAATTTGGTGAAACTCACTGTTAAGTGTCATCAGCATAAATGCCCAGGATGCCTTAACTTCTACTTTTCATGGCTCTGCTAAGCATGCACATTTCATATTGCATAGTGCTTTCAAGAAGTAAAAAAATGTCAATGGAACTGGTAAATATTCTGAAATAAAAAATATTATTTTTCTGCTCGCTAGATTTAGTCTTAAACATTTCAAACATGTTTTAAATCATGTTTATAGCTGAATTGAAAAAGTAGTTAAAGAACAAATGCATCATAAGTTGTGTCACTAAGTTGTCTGTTTCTTTCCATGGCTATTTTTTTTCTCTTTAATATATCTTAACATGCATAAATGTGTAGTATTTATTTATATGTGTATCTGTATCTGTGTATCTTCATTGTTAAAAAATAAAGAAGGCAGTAAAGACCACAAGATAGTTTTGATCTGTAAGTATAACAAATTGAAAACAAAACAAAGTAAAATGGAACCCTAATGATTTTGAAGTGATAATAAGAATCTAAGTGAAGCAAAGTATTCTACTGATTTTCATTACAAGAAAAAGGAGAAGAAATTCAATAATAAAGAATAATGTGTAGATAAAACCTCTCAGAAAGAAAATGTGGTTTTGAGCTTCTGAGGGAGTATACTGTAAATAGCTATGGACAACAAATTTTGAAATTGTTAAGCAGTAGCCGAGTTTTCCACTAGCACATAGTTCCCTGGTTATTTTTAGGTGTATTATATCTTATGAGGGCTCTGTCACAGAGACTGGGGAACAGCAGATTCAATGGAGAAGGATTCATGTTCTAAAAGACAGTTCAGACTTACAGAATAGGAGTCATCCCTTCAGCATGTTATGAATTGTTTTCCTCTTCCTCTTTTGCTCTGGATTCTATCTGTTCTTTTAGATAAGATAACAGAAAAAAAAAGAAATAAAGCATGAGAGGGGCAGGCAGGAGGAAGACCTGCAGGAGAAAGGTCTGCTGTTGTTATAAGGACTGTTTGATGCTACAGTGAAGGATGGAAGGAGAGGGTGCCAAACTGCCTTTTGATGCTTTCAGGAGACGAGGTTTGGCAGAGCAGACAAGATGATAGAACTCTTCCATCCCTATACAAAAGTTCTCTTCTTCTCATGTCAAGGTTCTAGAGGAAAGATGTTCATGAGAGGTTAAATAAAAATGATCAAAAGAAAAACTAAAGAAATTTTAATATTGCAGTAAGCAAGGATTGTAGTGTTTTGGGAACCATAGTTTGGATTTTAATTAATAATGAATATGGGCACAGCTCAGATGCAGCTATATCATATTTCCTGTGTTTGAAGACTAATAGAATTACATTTGTAAGAGCTTGAACTTTTATTGCAAATTTTATGTAACTGGCAAACGGAAGTTGCTGAAATCTGTAATGCCCTTGAAAAAGTCCTGCTACCAAGCAACCTTTATTAGAGGCACTAAGGTAGGCATTATTAGTAAAAGTGGTGTGTAATTCTAGTGATTGAAGCATGATCCTTGACAGTTTTTCTGCTCTGGTCTCTGGCTCTTCTTATCTGACATGAGCAAGCTGAGCTAGGCTATGAGTCACTTTGAGGAATGATTCAGAATTCAGATTCAAAATACATGGGCTCTGTTGCAGGGGTGAGTGAGAAAACTGTATGTGAAAATTCTCAATAAGGCCTTTATGATACCTAGGTAGGACAGTTTGTTGACCTTTCTCAGAAGCTGATGTTTGGATGCATCTGATTATACTGGAGGAGGAATAAATTGACATAAGAATGGTGAGGAAGAAAAGCAGAGTCCCAGTTGAAATAGTTCATTCTTTTGTAACTCAGTAGCTTGAAATAACTAAGATTTGCAGGTTTTTTATTTCACTGATATTTTTTATACTTGGCTAATGCAATCTCATAACTCTTTAGCCTTGCTATCTGTTCCTGTGTCTTTCAGATGAAATCAATACAGATTTGTGGTAGAGCCAGAAGAAAATTAATTAAATTCTGTGAAAAAACTTTTTTCTGGCTTTGTTGTTCGAGGAGTTGCAGATGGCACTGGAAATAAGGTGGTTTTGGGTTTTTTTTTTTTCTGTTATTGGAAATAATTTGGTCTTTACAATTATTAGTATGACCTATACGAGATAAAACTGTGTAATAGTATAACTATATGTAGTGACAGCAGCCATGGGTTTGCAATGAGTCAGCCATTTTATAATGGTACTTCTGTGTAGATTAAGTGCTTTGCAATTCTGAAAAATTTATGCTAATGCAAGCAAACACATCAGTTTCTTTCCTGGGTCATAATCAAAGGAATCATAAATAAGAGGAATGCATAATGCAACTTAGAGCTAAGCAAGGAGTTGCACTCTGAGTTCCTTCCTATTTGTATGCAACCTGCATGAAGGGGTTTATGGCAAAGATTATGGTCTTGCTCAGTTTTCTTTTTGATCAACATATAGCTGGTGAGTTGTAGTTTTGAAAGCAATCCATGCCACTTAAAATTATATGGTAGTCAGCACAGGATGTTACCTTTGCATGAAGTACCACATGTGAAAAAAAGATTCTGATGCTTGGCGCTTGATTATTTTTCAGACTTCTCACTAGAATGTTGTGGAGTATTTTAATGTCAGAGTTTAGTCTTAAATTCAAAATTCTTACCTTTAAGTTTGTGGTGTGGTTGTTTCAATATGTTGATATTTCCCTAAATACTTAGTTGGATATTTTGAATGTTAGAGAGGAGGCTAAATGCTATGTTCTATATCAAAAATTGTTCTGAAACTGAAAATGAAGCCATGTAATAGCATGGAATTTGCACACATTCAAGGCTGTTGTTTTGTTTGTTGTGGGTTTTGGTGGTTTTGGTTCTCTGTGTTTGGTTCTTTTGGATTTTTCTCGGGGGGGAGGCTGGTGGTTGGAACTGAAGGAATACAATTGGGCACAACTTCTCTGATGCTGAGCTGTAAAGATCTCCTGCAGATCAAGTACCAAAAAACGCATTAAATTATTCTTGTCTTCCTGAAGCAGATTGATTAGAGGTCACATGTAAAGAAAGAAGCTTGGGTTTCTGGTTTTAATTATAGATAATTTAGCACATGTTAATATTTATCAGGAAGAATAATGTCCTGAACGCCCATGTCATGTTTGTCTCAGAAGTCGTCTAAAAAAGTCTCTCCTACTGCAATTAACTTAGTATCTTTTCAAACAAGCCACCATGAAAGTCAAAGGTTTCTTAGGAAATAAAAACAAATTATGTAATATTTTGGCAACACATCAAAAGACACAAGGTAGGTAGCTTAAAAACAATGATACAAATTATTTTGGGGAGGAAAATAACTATGTCTTTAAAGCATCTGTTAGAGGGTCGGCTTTTGTAAGACTGAAACATTCTGGAATCTTCCATACCTCATATCAAAATAATATAAAAACACTGATTAGAGAAGTTTTTTATTCCATGATAGATAACTTCAGAAATTGCATTAATTTGTTTGTCTGGGGGAATTATTGGATTGCACTTTTTAGTTAAAGGTTGTAACAGTACAAACGAATTTATCATCACTGAAAGGGATCAAATCAGGTAATGAAAACTGGGTTTCCCTGCAAAGCATCTTGGAACTACAATGCACCTTCCTGTGCCAGTCAAATTGGTGCATGTATGCAGGATGGTTCAAAAATACCACTAATCATGACCATTATACATCATAATTTTCCTTGTGCTTAGTAAACAAAAGCTAAAGTCACAGAAATACAATTCTGTGGTGTACATTTATTTCTGGGACAGAGTGTAGTTTTCCCACAGTGATCTACAGTATGTCCTACGTACCTATATCACCTATATCTTTATCTATAGATCTCCTTGCTAGCTTTTTTACTAAATTGTCTACATAATTTCTGCACCTCATTGTTGTTTATATAGATTCACCTATTGAAGTATATATATAATCATTATCTTCATGCCTTCTAAGACCTGGAAATAGCAGGAGGAGATCTTTTTTGGAACAGTGGTCCATCAGCCATTGTTAACTAGGATATCTTTACAGATTTCACTCATATATTGTCCGTGGTTTGAGGTCTGTGTCCACATAATATTCATTGTAAAAAATGAAGAATGAAGTGGTGCAAATTATGCTGAAGTTATTTGAGAATGGTAGGTATGACCAGCATACCTGTGAGCACAGGCTTGGGTTTCTTCTTCTTCTTTTTTTTTTTTTTTTTTTTTTTTAAAAAAAAAAAAAATCATATGGAGATCATTAGAAAATGTAAAGCGAATTCGGAAAAACAGTCTATTGTGTTCTGGTTTTTATCTGGACAACAAATAATGAGTAACCCTAATGTAAAGCAAACCCTAAAGTAAATCTCAGTACAGCTAGGACACACACACCAAAGGCACTGTGATGTTCATTGTTTCAGGCTCTCATCTCAGATTTTACTAAATCACTTTTGCCTTTTGAGTGGCATTCTTCTGGAGTTGCTCAGTAAAAGCCTACCTGGTATAGACTGGGAAAGATAACCTGTATAGATCTTCTTAGTGCCTTTTCTAAGTGGCATAGCCTCATTGCTAAAAGTGATTTTACACTATTGAGAAAAGTCAGCATAAGGAACTAAATTACAGGGAACATTTCAGCCTTTAGTGACAGAACTATTTTCCATTGGGGACCTTCCACTTTCTCAGAGTTAGTACCTGGAACAGATAAGTATTTAATTCTACTGCTAAGGTTGCAGTTAATAACACAGGTAATAATTACAGCAGTGAAGTTAATGATCTCATTTTGTGCAGTCCTAGATACTGTAAAATGCTGCTATAACCTGGATACATCGGATACTTGGTAATAGAATTTCCTTAAGCTTGTCTCAGATAGACAGAAACACTGAATATAAACTTAGAATTTTAGTACAAGAATTGTATTAGGATTATAAAAGTGAAGTCTCATGGACAATAATGACTTTCCATTTATATCTGTGATTTCAGGCTAAGCATCTTCACAAATACCTGCATCAGTCCTATTTTAGGAGAAAGAAATAAAATTTAGGTGAGTTATGCCAGTTTTTCAAAAACAGGGTCTTAATTCGATTTTCTTTTAGACAGTACCATCTCTTAAAAAACTCTATTTTGTTCAGGAGGGTAATTTTGGCAATATTCAGGCCTCTCTTTTTGGTTTGTTTGGGGTATTTGTTTGTTTTTATTGTTTTATCTGATTCTTATCACCAGGAACTCCCAGAGGTTCCCAAGCAATGTTCAATGATGATATAGATAAGTGTGTATAATACTACATTATTTAGTTGTCTTTAATATTAAAAAAGATATTGAAATCATGAGAAATGCCTGTCCTGACATGCACCAAAACTTTTGGATGCGATTCTTTGAGGGAAATAAAGTTAATTTGGAATACTGTAATTCACATATGGATAAACAACAGCAGAATCCTATTTATCTCAACATGTTACTGCCAAAATCAAGCTTTTAGAACAGTGAATCTGTCTTAGAAAAGCATAAGATTAAAGTAAAATGTGTGTGTGTGTACATATGGTGCACATTATATATTATATGTAATTATGTACATACACATACTTTATATGATGTATGTAATATATATATTTTGTATGTATAGGTACACGTTATAAGATAATACATATTCTCTAAATCTTAGAGTTTGCTACAGTTCTGGGAAGGAAATTCAAACTTCTAAAAAAAATTTTTTCCCTATTTATTCTTCAGAAACTCAAAAAAAAGCAGTAGCAACTTTTGTTATTAGGAGTAATTAGATGCCTTATTAAGCTTGCTCAAGCTTATACTTATGCAATGTAGTAAGTAGGAAAATATATTCTGCATTTTATGACAGAGAAAATAAAATTTTGTCATTTTTATCTTCACATGTTTATCTTATGTATGGTGAAAAATAGTCTGTATAAATGAGTATATGCTAATATGCTATAGGCTTTCAGTTAAGTAAAGCAACTTTGTACAGGTTTAAATCCTACTAAAATAAATATATATTCTCTCTGTTAACTGCTCCTTCTGGTGCCTGAAGAGAGGCATCAGGCATGAGGAGAAGCAGCAGAAAGTTGAAATGAGCTGATCAAGGGTAAACAGGTAGGCAGAAGTGGAACAAAATCCCCTATAATCTTAAAATTTTATTTTGTATTGTCATTTGAACCATGTATCTATTCCCTCCAAAGTGAAATGTCGAGTGCCTTCCCCTGAAAATAGCACAATAATAATTAAAAAAAAGGTGGAAAAGGAGACGTTTAGTCATAAGAATTGAAGAAAAAGAAATATTTCTAGCTATTGCTATTTCTAGTTCTAGGATTAAATTTCTATCAAAAGATTATACTTTATTTTTCCTTAAGAATTTTGAAATTACATTCTTCACTGTATTAAGACAAGAATTTAGACAGTAACCAGAAATGCCAGATACATGCCAGATACATGACAAACATTCTATGTGATCCCAAATATTGTAATGCTTTTGTTCCTAAGTGAATGTGTAAAAGTGTAATGCTTTTTTTCCTAATGATGATTGTCTGAAACAACTGAGGCAATATGTGTTAACCTGAGGTGCTGCTGGGCGTGTGAGGTTCCAGGTAATTTGTCCCTTTTTCTACAAAATCCTAATGATGAGATTTTTGGAGTTAGATTTCTTATTTTATTTTCTGAAGGATTATTATGCATAGGCATATTAATTTTACTAGATGTGCTTATTGGAAATGTCTTTCTGACATAGGTGAGAAAGCATTCACCAGGTTTTTTTACAAAGATTTATTAAACCAACTTATTTACTTGTACATATTTTCATATAACTGTGCATATCGGATAGATACAGGTTATGTGTATATATATAGGATACAATATTCCTGTTGTGCCAGGTGCAGAACCCAGGTGCTGGCAGGAGCAGTGAGGGTCTGTGGGGCTGTGAGGAGAAACTGGTGCTCCCCCTTGCTGTACACAACCAGATCCGAGACAAGGCCTGGGCTGCATCAGAGAAGAGCATGAGGAGGAGGGAGCAACAGGGAGAAGCTCTTACAACTGACTGCGCCTCCTAATTTCACGTCTCTCCTAAGCTACTCAGGGAGGAGGAGGTAGAGGATTGGGAAATGAAGAGGAGACGGTTAGCCTGGGGAGAAGCTGGAGAAGATGAAAATATTTTTGATTTTGCCTTTGTTCCTCAACATCATATTTTGTAATACGGATAATAGATTATGTAATTTTCCCCAAGTCAGGATGGTTTTGCCTATAGTGGTAATTGACCAGCAATCTCTCTGTCTTTATCTCAACCTATGAGTTCTTCTGTCCTATTTTCCCCCACTGTCCTGTTGAAAGGAGTGAGAGATTGGCTGGATGGGTGTCTGGTAACTTACCAAAGTCAACCCATCTAATCTTCGTAATAAAAATTAGAAATGGGAAAAAAATATCGACCTGACAAATGTTTTAAAGGCTTCTTTTAAAAGGCTAATTTCAACAGCACATTGGAGATACATGTTTTAAGTGAAGATCCTATGTAATTTATTTGCTGGCAAGTATCTTCCAGTCTTCCGGTTGTCTATGTGTACAAGGAGCTACAACAGAATTTGTCATTTTGTGGAAAACTAGAGGTGTCACAGCAGAATGAGGATCCACCTGAAATGATTGTGTCATAATGGCTCATGGTTTTGGATAGTGCTTTTCCAGTGATACTGGAGTTATTTGACAGTCGAAGGCAGTCTTGTTCAGAAAGGCTCTTGTTACTGTTGGTGGTGGCGGTGTTGAGGCACCTTCAAATTAAATACTCATGTTGTCTTCTATCAGCTCTGGTGCTGCATACATTGAGGAATAAGCAGCAAGTTATATATATAGTCCCAGCAAGGCTATAGGTGATGGGGGAGTAGAAACCTCAAAATTACAGAAAGAACAGGGAAACTATAAAAGCACTTGCTCCTACTGGGTAATTTATAAATTTATCTTTTTTTCTTATAGTATATAAGTAAACCTCTGCAAACAATCTTCCAAGTTGTTACTGATGAGCTCTTAAATATTTAAATATTCTAGATCTATTATAGTCTGTAACTATTTGGGAACAAATAAACCTTCCCAAATACTTGAGGGATAACCAGTTAAGTTATTCAATAAAATATTCTGTGTTTTTTTTAATTATTAAAAACATAATGCATTCATTAATTATATGACATTTTAATCAAAAGTAGTGCTGTATAGTGTGACAGCTAAGTGCACATATATTTTAACAAAAAAAAAGTCCCTGGCAGTAAAATCAGAGCTACGTTAAGAAATTGTTTTCCTTTTTACAATTCAAGAGACCAATCTATAAACATGCACTTTACAAATAAGACAAATGTTTCCTTTTTTCTTTTTAATTAATGAGCAGACTTGGCAGTAGATCAAGGCCCACTCTTGTCCACTCTTGTTATTGGATAAAATCTTACAGCTAGAAATAGAATAGAAAAAGGGAAATATCACCCCCATTTTTGAAAAAGGGGGAAAGGAAGATCCATGAAACTAGAGATTGGTGAGCCTCACCTCTTTGTCTGGGACGATCATGGGGCAGATCCACCTAGAAGATGTGATAAGGCACACAAAGGACAAGGAGATTATCTGAGACAGCCAGCACAGCTGATGGAGTGACATAAATGTTTGACAAGGGAAGATTGAGCAAAGTCATCCATTTACATTCTGTAGGACCTTCGATATGGTCCCACATGACATCATTATCTCCAGATGGGAGAAACATGGATTTGAGCAGTGGATTATTTGGTGCATAAGGAATGGATTGGATGGACGCAGCCAGGGAGTTGTGGTCAGTGGCTCTGTATCCAGGTGGAGGCCACTGACAAATGTGTCCTTCAGGGCACCTGCCTTGGGTCCGGTGGTCTTTCATATTTTTATCAGTTATACAGATTGTGAGATCAAATGCGCTCTCAGCAGGTTTGCAGATGACACCAAGCTGAGTGGTGCAGTTGACCCACCTGACAGATGGGATGCCATGCAGAGAGACCTGGACAAACTTGAGAGGTGGGCCCATGAGAGCCTCATGAGGTTCAACAAGGACAAGTGCAAGATGATGCTTTTGATTTGGGGCAATCCCAGCCTTGAGTACAGACTGGGAGAGGAACACATTGAGAGCAGCCTGTGGAAAAGGATTTAAGGTTGCTGCTGTATGAGGGGCTGGACACGACCCAGCCATGTGCACTTGCAAGCAAGAGAGCCAAACATGTCCTGGGCCACATCCAAAGCAGCATGGCCAGAAGGTCAAGGGAGATGATTCTGCCCCTCTGCTCTGCACTTGTGAGACCCCACCTGCAGTGCTGCATCCAGATCTGGGGCCCCCCAACACAGGAAGTACATTGGACCTGTTGGAGCAAGTCCATAGAAGGGCTATGAAGATGAAGGGTTGGAGCATCTCTTCTATGTCGACAGGCTGAGGCAGTTGTAATTGTTCAGCACGCAGAAGAGATGGCTTTTTTGGAAGAGCTTATAGCAACTTCTCAGAACCCTAAGGGGGCTTACAAAGAAGGAGAGAGAAGAACTTTTTATATGGGCAGATAGTGACAGAAGAAAAGGACAATGGTTTTAAACTGAGAAAGGAAGAAGTTCTTTCCTTTAGGAAAAAGTTCTTTTTAGAGTGGTGAAGCACTGGAACAGGTTCCAGAGGGTGGTGGCTGACCCATCTACGGAAATGTTCAAGACCAGGTTGGAACTGGGCCCTGAGCAGCCTGAATGTAGTAAATGGCATCCTTACCCATGTCAGAGTGTGAATTTGGGTGATCTTTAAAGTCCCTTGCAACCCAAAGCATTCCATGGTTCTATAGGTAACACATTGGTGCTGATCCTAACCTATAGAACACCTGTGAAGTACAGTAATAGTGATGATAATGGCTAGCATCAAAAATGCGGGAACCTCAGGAGCAGTAATTAATGAGTGCAAAACTTATCAGAAAATTTGTGTGCAGGGAAGATAAATTCAACATTTTCATTAAAAACAACATGAACCTTTGTAGACACCACACATTTTTCACTTGCAGACTCTATCACAGTATGTGTACTTCATATGCATTTTATATATCTATATCATCTATATCTATATCTATATCATCTATATCTATATCTATATCTATATCTATATCTATATCTATATCTATCAATAATTCAATCCAGTAAGCCTATAGGTTCATTGTGTTGAATTCTTTTCATTTTAGCTCACAGGGTTCTGTTTAATTAAACTGTTGACTCCCTGAAAACTACTGGTATCTGTAGAAGTGTATCAGAGACTGTTTTGTTAGCACAGAAAAAAAGTTTTGAAACCAGAAATTATTTTATTTTAACAAAAATCAAGTAATACTTCAGAAATACTAATATTCAAAGATCTTTGGGGACAAAAATATCTAGCAGTCATTTAGCAGAAACTTCATCACATTGTTAGATGTACGCTAGATGGTTATTTTGCAAGATTGCTAAATCAAATTCTTCAAAGCGATTTAACAACTTATTAATATGTAGTTATTAAGTTTACCATTGATGATTAAACAATATTTTAAGGTAAAAGATTGTCCTTTTTTCATAGAATTGCCATAATTCTGGTAAGAGTTCTGCCAGTTTAATTTTATAGCAGGTGATACTGTTACAGGATTTGTAATATTGTGATGCAAAGACATTCATGCTTTGAAATATACTTTGAGGCCAAGGTTTAAAATATAATCAATAAAATACGGGAAGAAAGGGGATTTTTTTAAAAATCATATTAATACTACAAATACACTAAGTGTTGGGTGGGTTTTCTTTCCTTCCCTTTGTTAAAAATCCATAGAACTAATTAATCCTGTTTTAAAGAATGTCAAATGTATGCTTTCTTTTGTTTGAGGAGCCCTGACATTATTACAATAAGGACCCTGGACAGGAGAAATTATTGTCTGTGCATTATGTTAAAGCTTATGCACCACCTGGTGGGTTTGAGGGGAGGTTCTGTGCCACAGGAGTTACATCTGAACAGCTGGCTCCCCAGGTCAGAGAGAGTCCAGCCCTAAACAGCCACAATAGCTGTGTAGAATGTGTCTGTGTCTGGCATTGCTTGATAGAAATGAAAGATAAGATGAGTTCTGAATTCACACAGGAGTCTTAAGCCTAGTGCTTTTGCAAATATTTTCTTTATTTCTGGAGTTCCTGTTATTTACAGGTGACATAATCATTCACTGACCTTTCCTCCTTCTCCTCAATTTCCTTTCCACAATTGCGCATGTCCAAGATTGATTGAGTTAATAATCTCAGCCAGAATTATTCACTAGTTTCTTATCTGTGAACCATTGAGTGGAATTGTGTTTTTTCACCCAAAGGCTGTTATTCTCACTGATTATTCTCTCTGCTTTTTGGTTCAGTATCTGGTTATATATATTCCTAGATAAGCCCTATTTCCCTTCTTATTACTTCTTATTATCTGGTATGCAAGTAAGAGGACATGGATAAGTCTTACCATGAAACAAGATCACCTATAGCCATCATCTTACTTTTACACATGCTAAGTAATCAACAAAAGGTAATGTGCAATACTGTCCTTAGTCAAATACACACAGTTAGACAACTTCTGTTTTCTCTAAGACTATATTTGAAATGTCTTTCTGTGCTGGCAACATTATGCTGTTTATTCCTTGCAGTAAAGCTCATTTTTCTCCCTCCTCTTGCCCTCCAGCTCCACTTTCAGTATTCCACCTTAGGGCCTTTTACCTGGTTTTCCTTCCACAACTCCAGCCAAAGCATGGTTTGTTTGGGTTTTTAGTTTGGTTTGGTTTGGTTGTTTTTGGTTTTTTTTTGTAACTGAAGCAAAGTATTTTTAAAAATCATTCCACAAAAATATTTCTTCTTCCCTAAGCACATAAAAATTCTTAATTAGAATAGGAAAAACAGTAGGATGATATCTTCAAAAATATTTCTCCAGCTTAGGCTTCATGAAGATGCTGAACTAGTAGGGCAAAGGTAAAGAGAGATATAATGTGTTTGAAATGAACCTGTAAATAAATCAGAAGTTACCAGAATATAATTGCAGGAGAGCTATGGGGCAGATGATAAAGCAAGAAACAAACTCAAATTATCCTACATATACTCTTCAGGGAAATCCATTGAAAATTAATTTAGAGAAGTGCAGAACCCAATCAGTAATGACTGAATAATTTCAAAGCTTTGATATCTTTTATTCACTCATTCTGTATTCTAATGGTTTTTAAGTGTTCTTCACCCAGAAACTTGTATTTCAGCTTACTTGTGCTTTGCATTCAGAATCTAAACAGTATTTGTTTGACTTTTCGGCGTATTTTTTTGTCTTGAATGGAAAAAGTGAACTCAGAACTAGTTTCACTGCAAAGCATTCATAGTTATTGCCTTCATATGTTTTATGCAGAGTTTGCTGACTGTTAAAATCTCAGGAAATATAGAAATGTATGAAAGATACTCTTCTAAGACAAATTGTAAGGCCATATATTATTCTAACAGTTTCTTTTTGGAGCCACAAACCATTTCAAAATAAGGCTATTAAATGGTTTTATAACTTCCTTGCAATTTATTTCAAGATCGAAAGAAGATATATGATAAATTATGTGTCATACTGGTTTTGTATATGCCATACTTTAGTAAAAGAAATAAATAAATAAATAAACTGGGCTGGTATACAACAGATCTTTTGTACTAAAGGATTTTTTGGTTGCTGGTTTGGATTTTTTTTTTCTTTTTAATTACAAATCAAATCTATCCTAGTGGCAAACAAATTCATCTGAACATTTGCAAGGTTAGTGTGACTTTTGCCCTCTTGCATGGTGTCCCAGATACTACAAGTCCCAACACATGGGAAAAAGGCAGAGGGTAAATATAAAAACAGTGCACAGATGATGCTGTTTATATGAGCTGTAGTGCTTCAGTTAAGGGTCTTACAAAACTATGACTTTCATATAAAAAGGTATCAGGGAGAAGAAGAAAAGGGGGTACTTTTCCATTCTCTAATTTTTTTGGCTACCAGGGGATATTGTTGAGTGATTTGCCTGCCTAGCAACTTTTGAATATATATAATATACCATTTTCTAGTCTCAGTTGCCTTTAGCAAGGAATGCTATTGAACAATGACTTACGTACTTTGAGTCTGTCTGCTACAACCTTTACTGGAGGTAAACAATAGTTTTCTGGTTGGCTTTTTTTGGGGTTTTTTTGTGTGTTTGTTTGTTGGTTTGGGT